>JACTOM010000894.1:710324-760461 GCA_015832385.1 Elymnias hypermnestra
TAAGTTTGTTTTGAAGGCGGTTCTTTTTTTGTTAAAATTTCTATTTATTTTTTGATTTTTAGTGAATCTGAAGTAAACTAACAAATTTGTCTCAATATATGTACACCTAAAACGCGTTTCTCCTATGAGATAACACCGTTTAAATGAAACAACTTTCCAAGGTTAAATTTACATTAATATCGCCACACCCGGGATCAAACCCGAAACCCTTATACCACCGCTTCACACATAATTCACCTTTCAAATATTGCAATGCAGCAACAAACGAAAGGTCATTGGCGTTTGATTACAGACAGTTATAGATTTTGCCAAAAATTACACTCTTACTGTAAGCTGTTGAGGAGTTCCGTTGATCATCATATTTAACTACGACTAGAACTTGACCATACCGAAGTTACGGTAGTTATGGTAATCTGGGTAGCCTATAGAAGATTCTGCCGAGTATCGTTCATTTGCTCCTAAGAATTGAGGAGTTCCGTCACGTTGTCTTCGTCCATTTGTCGCGCACGTGCTTACGCAAATCTAAGACTTATCCGGTTTTGTCATGGATGCCATCATCAGAACTGGTTTTAATAAAAATGGGACCCTATGACGAGCACCACCTTTCATTTAAAAAAAAATCACCAAGATCGGTCCACCCAGTCGGGAGATATGAGGTAACAAACATAAAAAAAATACAGACGAATTGATAACCTCCTCCTTTTTTTGAAGTCGGTTAAAAAGAGCATTGTGTCGGTCTCATACTTATATTAATATTCATATTGTTAATGTTGTCATAATGGTCTGTTGGTGTGTCTATTAAATAAATAAATAAACTCAAAAGCTAATAGACAGATTTGATAGACACTAATGGACAGATTTTAATTTAACACCAGTAGATAGAGTGATTCTTGAGGAAGGTTGTTAAAGTTCTCTGTTAGTTAACTCAGTGCCTAAAAACACGAGCCTACATCGTAAACGCAGCCTTATCCTCAATAATACCAAAATAATTTATGGTTAATCTATTAGTCTCAGAGCTTCAGTGTTTATAAAACAAAACATTACACTGGCTAGAAACTTAGTTTATTAAATGTTTTAATGATATTATAATTCTAGTCTATCGGCGACTATACTGGTCGGGAGCTTAGCCTCATCACTAGTCCAAACCGGTAGGCAGAAACCAGATCCGTAGTCTTGGACAGCAGTTCGACAAATTACCAAAACAACTATTTGAAACAGAGCTACAGTTTTTATAGCAATATATCGCTGACTGATTGTTTACATCTTTGATTGACACAGCAGTCGATAGTTGCAGGTCAGCGTTATTAATTTAGGGATTTAAGAGTACGTTATGTCATCTATAATGAATCGATAAAAAATCCAATCTTTCTTTAATGGATAACTCATTTTATATTCCAAAGAATTCGAAAATCACGTAAAATATGGTAATTGGAAACTGATGTAGACTTACTTAATTTTTATCAAACTAAATACGTTAGTTACCTTCAGAATTTTATGCTCATTATTATGATATAAATATTATTATAAATATCTTTATGTATGTAGATAATATATGTTGTCTATTTCTATAGTAACACCGCCTACCTTCTCTCTCTTTTCTTTGACTGTCTCCCTAACCGCAAGGGTTGTCTGGAAGAGATCGCTATTTAGCGATAAGACCGCCCAATTGCACACTAAATTTAGTTAATTTTAAGTTGTCGTATTGTTCTTTTTTCCTATTTCTGTGGTGTTCAATATAGTATACATCTATCTATCTATGATCTCTTATGTCTTAGAATTTAAACTAATGTTTTAGCATTCGCTCTAATGGGCCAGTGACGCTTATATATCATTTATTTTCATTTACGTAACATAAGGTGCAATTACTTTTTGCCTTAAGAAATTAGGTAAAAAAAATATCGACATATGATAAAATGATCGACATTAAACACTCCCGATGTCTCTTATAATGTTTGTCGTCGGTATCATAAAGATCTCGCCTTCCATACATGTATAGGGCAGATTATGCGACCAAATTACTCCGAAATGATTGAGGAAAAATGAAGGCATTATGTTCTCATGTATTACTCATTTCCAAGTAATGAGGGCGAGTAAATACCGCTTTATTTGCCCTCGTAAAAGAATAATGCAGTGAAATTGCGTATTGAACAGCGTTTTATATGCGCAATAACGTTTAGGGCAACAATAAATAATGGCTGCCGTGAGTGTTTTATGTTTATTGGCCGAACCGTGTGAGCCCAAACTCGCTTCAGACTTTAAAAAATTATACTAAACACAGCCAGATATGCTGGTTATAAACATGTTAAACAACGCTACTTTAATAGCACGCTTTATATAGCAAAAAGATCACAAGTGATAGTAGTAACTGATGATCAGTTACTGACAGTAGCTTTTCTGCTGCTCTGGACCAGGAAAGTATCAGAACCTCACATAATACTAGCATGAATAAGCAATATTATGCTGATAACGATTTGAAATAACAAAATTTCGTTGTCTTATTGCAAAAGTTTATGGAATTGGGATAGGAAATGGTGGTTAAAATATCATAGCCTCCTTCATCTGCACTACCTTGGCAGTATCCTTGCTAAAGATGTAACCATCAGCTGAATTGTGTGTTGATACTACAAAAGCAATAAATGGCTTTCTATCTATCAGAAAGTGATAATATTCATTTATACAGCAACAGGAGCCTAACACACAATTTTAATACAAGAAATAAAAACACGTAATGCCATATTTTAGAGTGAAGAAGGTTTAGAAATCGTTTGCCGGGTTGAGCATACGCATTTTGATAAGATACCCGAATAATTTCTGAGTCTGCCTCCACATAGATTTGAGAAATATGATAAAAACGTCTTATTACAATAAGCCCTGTGATTCCTGTAAGTTAAACACATTATAACGTACAAAACTAAAACTATCCGAAGCGGTGGTAGATTTGTTACCAACAGACAGACTATTGACGATTCAAAAGAGCTGTTTGAGCCTCCTTGAATAAAGAATATTTTGATTTTATTTCACACAACCGGGGAAGTACACAACTCTCTTGAGAGAAAACTTTTAACGATTTTTACACTGAGATTTCCACGTAAGCAAAAATTTCCAAGCGAACTAATAATAAAAAACTAAGCTACAGCGAAATCGTGGTTTACTAGTTATAGTTATAATATACAAATTTGTTTTTGACTTATAACTAATTAAGGCTTTTTTTGAACGATATATCATAGTAATTTACGAAGTTAGATTACTACAACATATTCAAATGAAATTTGTAAACGCGTCTACGCTTGAACTAACAATAAATGTTTTAACGTAACTACTACTATAACGAGATGACGTCCTTTGGGTATAACTCGACCACTCTCTCTGTCCAAATGTTTCTAAACGAGCCCTCGAATTACCCTAATTCTTGCCATAAACAAAACTTCGCAATGTAATTTGATCCATTAGGATGCGACCACGCCCCACAATTATGAATGTCTGTCGGCGAAGTTGGTTTAAATACAGATGTTACAGCAAAACAAACATTCAATGAGAAACATTACTTTCAATAAGTTTTTGGGCACTTCTGGCACTGAGACATATTGGACTAAAAGATCAGTTCTTGAAAACCAAAGACTTCGAACAGTGCGTATTACCAGTAATTATCTACGCATCGGAAACGTATCTATGGACCTTATTTGAAAGCCCGAGTCATGCATCGGGTGAGGCAGAGGACTATGCTCCGAGTTTCCATACGCAATTACATCAGAAATGAGGAGATCTGTAGAAGAACTAAAGTCACCTACACAGTCCTACGAATCCAGAAGCTGAAATGGCAATGGATAGCGCACGTGGCAATATTGTATTGATAATAATTTAGATATGAATATACAATGTGTGTAGAGACACTAAAATATTTAATATTAATCAGCTATATATATATTAAAAACGTGTAACCTAATTAGAAAATAATTAAAAATGATATCCACTCACAATTACAATTTCATCAAAAAACATATACACGAACAAGGAGCAAGAACAAATTAGAAATTAATATAGCACCCAGAACTAACTATGGGACCAAAAACATATTATTTGAAGTGTACGAATCTACAATGAATTACCACATTCGGTGGTAAACAGTGAAAGTATATATAATTTTTTTTAAAATCTAGTGGAATATGTGCGCGACAAGTTCAGTGGAGCCTCACCCTAACATTAGTTCTTATACCTATCATAGCATAATTTGATGTTACATATTTGTTCTTTCTTGTCTGTGTTTTAAATTGTTTTATTTTTTATTTTTTGTGATCTTCTTTCTCATTTTTAATGCGACTTTCTTTTCTGTAATGTAATGTGTTCGACGCTTGTAAAATTTGAAACAAAATTTAAAATAATGTAAAATTCTCACCTTAAGTGAACTTTATGTGTTCTTTGTTGAGAAAAATAAATGTCTTTATACCTAATGTACAGTCGAATCTGGATGAGCGTGAACTGAACAAGAGGAGAACCTCTTTAACACTGAGTAATTGATGGGTTCCGTCATTTCAAACCACAAAAACTTCTGTAAGAGAAAGAGAAAACTTGATAAGAGTGAGTCGTGGACGTAGAGAATATTGCAAAAAACATTTTAAATGTACTAGAAAAGATGTTTAAGTTTATTCATTATAACGGGTATTTATAAAGCAATATCCGATAAAATTTATGAATTACAACAGCATAAAAATAGGGAAAACATAAATTATTTACGATTTTTTTATTGTAGATTTATCGTTAGCCTTTTACTTGTTCGCCTGTCGATTGCCCCACGTGACAAATGACGCTAAAGTGGCTCTTGGGACTTAAATGTTCATGAAAGACTACCAAATACAATTTATATAACAAAAACGAAACAATGTTAAACTATGCAATGTTATCTTTTGCTTATTAATTTATTATTATTGTAAAACCGGTGTAGCGCTGAACTTTGAAATAGTGGAAAAAGTCGTCTTGTATTTATAGGCTCATATCTTAAAAATTAAAACTTAATTTAAGAGTTTTCATTGTTATTCGCATCATCTATATAATCAAAAACACAAATAACCAGTAACAAACACTCACAGTTTATAAAGTCCTACAAAAAAACATAACGGCCTTCGAGGCGACACACGCACCGCTAGTAACGGTCAATTTGTAACTGATTTATCTATTGTTTTTTCTATGGACTGGTGTTATGCCGACGCATATTTTGGTACGTCACCGAGAAGCACATTATGACTTAAAAAGAAAGAGATGCTCATATTTTTGATTACCCGAGTTAAGACAGAACTATCGTATCATGTCTAGTAGTTGACACGGACAATTTAAGGTTTAAGTAAGATGTACGTCATATGATATACGCAGCTATTTACTGTATCATCTATTTAACCTCTATGAGTGATATTCGGTATCTTAATATTTCTATAATTAAGAATCTCGGGTTAGTGAGAAACCTCTCTTAGCGAGAAAGATCTACCGATCCCTTAAACTGTTTCTTATTCAGGGTCAATCTGTATTGGAAGTCTTATAAAACTAAAAAAAATAATTATATTTCGATTATAATCGACCTTGCGTTGACTAAGTTTTTTATCATGTGGTCTTAGCACACAAAAAGTTTTGTATTATATTTTATATTATTACCGCCTGACTCTGAACTAACAATTAGTAAGTGACAATACGAATTAGGATGGTACGCTTATCTTATAATCCTCATACCTCAAATCCTAAGACTGTATCAAAAAGCGGCTGGCCAAACTTCCAAACATACATTAAATTATGATATTAATCGTACATATTCTTATATTACTTATTACCAAATGATATTTATTTAAATGTGGACAATCTTAATTGGCAGGGTGAATCTAACGTCAGATGAGCCGATCTGGACTGTTCGTGGATTGGAGTGGGAAGTGCGCTTTCGGCTTGCTGCAGTTGCTGTAAACAGTAAAGGCCGATCACTACCAGCGAGACTCGACGATCTACTTTTCCCCGACCCGGAAAAGAGGACAGGTATTCTTTCCATGCCAATAAACTAAGAAATTATTCTATCATACCTCGATCATAAGTTCATTGGGCCCTATTCTGAGGGGCAAAAGTATACATACATACGTAGCATCACGCCTCATTCGCATAGGGATACGCAGAGACCACGTCCTTCCACTTGCCACGATCCTTGCATATCTCCTTCGCTTCTTTCATTCTCATTAAACCTTTTATACAAGTTAGTCGGTTAAGAGTACTCTTGACCTAGCCCTTATTTAAAATATCCTGGATTTAGTCCAGGAAAGTTCGCCTTGGTCTTCTCTACATGCCCGAACCATCTAAGCATACCTTTCTCCATTTTAGTCACTACATCTTCTTTTAATTCCTTCACCGTTTCCCCACTTATTAAAATATTGCCATTCATCATAAATACATTTCTTTCTCATTGCCATTTATCATAGATACAACTTTAATGTACCAGATCCTAATAAAATAAATGCGTTCCTTATCACACAAGCTTCAAATTTTTGGTGCATGGCTACATACGCGTTTCATTTAAATGTCTAATTATTTGGTATTTTTTTTTTTTTTTTTTTTTTTTTTTTTTTTTTTTTTTTTTTTTTTTTTTTTTTTTTTTTTTTTTTTTTTTTTTTTTTTTTTTTTTTTTTTTTTTTTTTTTTTTTTTTTTTTTTTTTTTTTTTTTTTTTTTTTTTTTTTTTTTTTTTTTTTTTTTTTTTTTTTTTTTTTTTTTTTTTTTTTTTTTTTTTTTTTTTTTTTTTTTTTTTTTTTTTTTTTTTTTTTTTTTTTTTTTTTTTTTTTTTTTTTTTTTTTTTTTTTTTTTTTTTTTTTTTTTTTTTTTTTTTTTTTTTTTTTTTTTTTTTTTTTTTTTTTTTTTTTTTTTTTTTTTTTTTTTTTTTTTTTTTTTTTTTTTTTTTTTTTTTTTTTTTTTTTTTTTTTTTTTTTTTTTTTTTTTTTTTTTTTTTTTTTTTTTTTTTTTTTTTTTTTTTTTTTTTTTTTTTTTTTTTTTTTTTTTTTTTTTTTTTTTTTTTTTTTTTTTTTTTTTTTTTTTTTTTTTTTTTTTTTTTTTTTTTTTTTTTTTTTTTTTTTTTTTTTTTTTTTTTTTTTTTTTTTTTTTTTTTTTTTTTTTTTTTTTTTTTTTTTTTTTTTTTTTTTTTTTTTTTTTTTTTTTTTTTTTTTTTTTTTTTTTTTTTTTTTTTTTTTTTTTTTTTTTTTTTTTTTTTTTTTTTTTTTTTTTTTTTTTTTTTTTTTTTTTTTTTTTTTTTTTTTTTTTTTTTTTTTTTTTTTTTTTTTTTTTTTTTTTTTTTTTTTTTTTTTTTTTTTTTTTTTTTTTTTTTTTTTTTTTTTTTTTTTTTTTTTTTTTTTTTTTTTTTTTTTTTTTTTTTTTTTTTTTTTTTTTTTTTTTTTTTTTTTTTTTTTTTTTTTTTTTTTTTTTTTTTTTTTTTTTTTTTTTTTTTTTTTTTTTTTTTTTTTTTTTTTTTTTTTTTTTTTTTTTTTTTTTTTTTTTTTTTTTTTTTTTTTTTTTTTTTTTTTTTTTTTTTTTTTTTTTTTTTTTTTTTTTTTTTTTTTTTTTTTTTTTTTTTTTTTTTTTTTTTTTTTTTTTTTTTTTTTTTTTTTTTTTTTTTTTTTTTTTTTTTTTTTTTTTTTTTTTTTTTTTTTTTTTTTTTTTTTTTTTTTTTTTTTTTTTTTTTTTTTTTTTTTTTTTTTTTTTTTTTTTTTTTTTTTTTTTTTTTTTTTTTTTTTTTTTTTTTTTTTTTTTTTTTTTTTTTTTTTTTTTTTTTTTTTTTTTTTTTTTTTTTTTTTTTTTTTTTTTTTTTTTTTTTTTTTTTTTTTTTTTTTTTTTTTTTTTTTTTTTTTTTTTTTTTTTTTTTTTTTTTTTTTTTTTTTTTTTTTTTTTTTTTTTTTTTTTTTTTTTTTTTTTTTTTTTTTTTTTTTTTTTTTTTTTTTTTTTTTTTTTTTTTTTTTTTTTTTTTTTTTTTTTTTTTTTTTTTTTTTTTTTTTTTTTTTTTTTTTTTTTTTTTTTTTTTTTTTTTTTTTTTTTTTTTTTTTTTTTTTTTTTTTTTTTTTTTTTTTTTTTTTTTTTTTTTTTTTTTTTTTTTTTTTTTTTTTTTTTTTTTTTTTTTTTTTTTTTTTTTTTTTTTTTTTTTTTTTTTTTTTTTTTTTTTTTTTTTTTTTTTTTTTTTTTTTTTTTTTTTTTTTTTTTTTTTTTTTTTTTTTTTTTTTTTTTTTTTTTTTTTTTTTTTTTTTTTTTTTTTTTTTTTTTTTTTTTTTTTTTTTTTTTTTTTTTTTTTTTTTTTTTTTTTTTTTTTTTTTTTTTTTTTTTTTTTTTTTTTTTNGCAAAATACTGATTGACTGCGTCGACACTGGCAGAGGGTGTGTCATGTAGTTTTAGTAAATCTATGGAGTTTGAATTTTTTGGTTTGATGTTAGCAATTCTTTTAACAATTTCCCATGTTTTAGCTGGATTTCCCTTGGCCTGGTGAAGTTCCCAACGTTCGTATTGCTGTTTCACTTTTTTTAATAGATTGTTACAGAAATTACGGTAGCGTGTGAATATGGTTCTTAACATCACGTTATTTTGATCTCTTTTTGATTTCCGAAATAAGCGATCCCTATGGCGAATGCATCTCAAGAGACCAAGGGTGATCCAGGGTTTAATGATACGATTTTTATTTGAAGTAGAAGAGGAACGTCTGCTTTCCTTAATAGCATCAGAGATTGTTGTCACGAGTAAGTCAGTCGCATGGTTTGGATCATTAGAGGATAGTATATGTGAAAAATCAGTTTGTTCGAGCCGAGTGACTACAGACTGTACGTTTAATTTATTACGCATCTGAGTAGGTATGTGTATCTTATTATTGTAATCACATGATAGTAAGACAGGGGCATGATCAGTGATGTCGACATCCAAAATCAGCGTTGTCACGCAATTGGGAGACTTATATATAATATGATCCAAACAACTGTTTAATCGAGTTGGAAGTGTATGTGATGGAAGCATACCATGCGAAGCTAGTAGATTAAGGTAAGCATCAGCAATTTGTTTGCAGCCATCATCAAAATTTTAAATTTAAATGCACCACGGGAGGAAAGTATAGCATTGCAAGCCGCGTTCCTCCCTAGAGGCGTAATTCCTATTTCTTTTTAAATACTTGTATGTTGTACTTCATGATCTTCTATAGAAAATTTCAATCCCCCTAAATATCACTTTTTTCATTCTGTTTCTCGACAATAGCTAGCCATGTGCTTATATTCGTCTACACGAAAATTCAAAAAAAATGTTCACTACTTCAATAAAAAGCATGAAAACTTCAAACATACATACACGGTTGTTTGTTTGTTTTGATGTTTATTCTTTTGACTAGTACAAATAATACTTATTTTGTAACTTGTGTTGTTTTGTTTGTAAATATTTTGATGTATAGAAGAAGAGAAGAGTAAAGCTTTCGTTACTTCTCTACAGTTTACCGAGAATTTTAGTATTTTGTTCATCGCTGCTTCATCCTTTACAAATCTTTTATCTTTCGAATAATATGAGGAGATCATATAACTCGTTTACTCGAATCACTAAGCGAAACTCAATTTGGAGCTGAGACAGGGTCCCGCGGGAGCGAACGGCCTCGTAAGTGGCGGCGCCTCGGCCGACTTATCCGTGGAATTATTAGCCAAGAAAAACATTAGGCTCGGGTATAGTAACAAGGAAAGTGGCTGAAATCCTCGGAAGATTTGACGCCAGCCTCGAGCATGATTCGCGACATTATGATCGTCTCAACCGTAATAAAAGATTCCGCAATGCTTCTACACCTCGATAAATATAGTCCTATCCAGCGATTTTCGTTTGTGTTTACAAATTCACTGGTTTCTATTATAAAAACTATTAACCAACAAAATCTTGCCTTCGAGAAAAATATTTGTGCTCCGGTATGATGCTGTATAGATATCATTTAACATCTTAGACTGTAACGTTACTTGGAATCAATCAGTGACTTAACTAAGGCCCTGAGGCAAAAAAAAACTAGGGCCCCATCGAAGCCATTTAAAATCGTCTATTCCGAATTCAGATTCCAGATTCTTTATATTGTATTTATAAACCAGCCTTGAAACACAGGGGAGTTCCTCGCTAGTTTCAAACAATAATGTTGGGAATTTCCCTGTATTTTTGAAAATGAGATGCCATTATTGACGTTCCTAAAATCTGGTTTATATATATTTTCACTTGTCCATTTTATAGTTTGTGAATCAGAGTCTGAGAGGCCTTGAATTTGGGAGCCAAGTAAGTCAAGTCCAAGAGGCCCTGAGCTTGGGGGCCAGAATAAGTCAGAGTCCGAGGGGCCCTGAATTTGGAAACTAAGTAAGTCAAGTTCAAGAGGCCCTGAGCTTGGGAGTCAGAGTAAGTCAGCGTCCGAGGGGCCCTGAATTTGGAAACCAAGTAAGGCAAGTCCAAGAGGCTCTGAGCTTGGGGGCCAGAGTAAGTCAGTGTCCAAAAGGCACTGAGCTTGGGGGCCACAGTAAGCCAGAGTCCAAAAGGCCCTGAGCTTGGGGGCCACAGTAAGTCAGATTCTGAGGTAGTCTAGCCACTGTTGTAGCACGGTACGGAACTGGAATCAATTGAGATTTTCTGTCAATGATCAAAGATTTAGGCGTCAATATTTTGGTTTATTCAATATACGAACTATTAAGTATGGAAATCGGATATACTGACTACACGTTTTAGAATATTGCTGAAGCCACAATTAAAGTAGTTTCTCATTACAAGGTCATTTCTTTGCCTGTAAAAGTAATAAAAAAAGAGCAACCTCCTCTCTGATAATGAAGCTATTAGTAAAAGAACTTTACGTTTTCGGGGAACAAACAAACTAAAAAGGATTCGCCGAATTTCAAGTCAATGAGGCGAATAGTTTTGGAGATCTCGTGATAAGTCTGTGAGGAAATGAGGGTATGTTTTTCGTTGCGATACTTTACGACCTGAGACTTACTAAATGTACACAAAAAATTCGTAAAAGATGCTCTATCCGTTTCGGAGGAGTTCAATAACAAAACCTATAGATTTAGAGAGAGGGAGAGAGTAATGCCTCTGGTTTGCTATCCAAGTTTGATGAGGATACAATTTTCGTGGGTATTATACCAGCGGTTCCCACACTCCTGTCCGGAAGTATTTCATTCGGGGTACATAAAAGCAAGCAAAAAAAAGGTTAAACATTACCCTTTTGTCCAGGATTATCCATAAATAACGGATTTCTTGTAAAGATGTTTGCAGTATTTGTGAGTGTTTTATAAAACAGACGTAAAATTTTTTTTAGTCACTGTATATAAGCTTTATGTGTTTGAAAGCTTTTATGGATATAAAGTTCTAGATATTCGAGATATAAACTACATTATTTATGAAGCAGTGACAGTTTTATCACATCGATACAGTTATTTTGAAGATGAAACGAATCACCTCTACGGAAATAGTATTCAAATTAGTCTAAAAGATCAGCCACCTGACAAAGAAAGCATTGACTAAATTTGTCTAGCTCGGTCGGAAACGGGAACAAAAAGACCGACAAGTAAAGATAATTTTAGAATGTTTTGATCATCATTTTACCCTGATCACACTGATGGTAAGTGATGATGCAGTCTGAGATGGAAGCACGCTAACCGAATAAGAGGTTATTTACATCTTATGGCTTCCATACACCATGGTCTTGAAATGCAAAATTTTATCTGCTTGGTGGCAAGTCCTTGCTTGGTAGTTAACCACAGCCGAATCCTCACATCAAATATAAATTATTACATGAATTTATTACATTAATATTACAAATAGTTACTTAATATGTATAGTTTTTGAAATAAGATAAACAAGGTATCTTAAAACTATATAACTATACTCATATTCAGTGACGTAGCTCTGTTATTAATAACACCCGTACGATGAGTATTTTTCGTGGATGTGAAAGGGTTTCACTGGGTGGGGAATGTTATAAATATTAAGAATTGCTTTATAGGTCCAGTGATGAGCAAAGTTTCTCTTCAGGTATAATTTCCTGGGTTCGAGTCCCGAATTGGGCGAAGTCAAAACTGATATTGAGTCTATAAAGATTTTCTCAATATTTGTCCGAAGTTGGGTGTGTGTTCCGTCGGTCTTGAGTCTGATCTCTCTCCGGTCGTGTGGGATTGCTATCACATTGGACTATAAGAGTGAAGGAATAGAGAGTGAACCTGTGTACTTTTCCTGCCAGTCCACATTAGGGCAGCGTGGTGAAAAGCTCTGAAAACCCTCTATCCTATAAGTGAAAAGACCTGTGTCCAGCAGTGGGACATAATTGGGCTGCTACTCGCCTTTTTATGCTTTGTAAGTCGGCTATCTACCTGTGAAAGTGCTGTCCAAATTGTAGCAGTTGTTTGTAAGCTTCACGAAGTCTTTCTTTTTTTTAATGCCGACCGGTTAACATTTAACTGCAATATCACCTGAAAGCAAATGACAATACAGTCTAAGATAAAACAGCTGATACTCCCCGTTCAGGCAAAATCTAAACGGAAGTGTGGGATTCGGATCGGAGTACACCAGAAGATCGGTTAACGCAATCTACCTTGGTACTCCAGGATACTCCTGCTGGAAAACTTAGGAAAGAGATAGGCGAAGCGTAAATCTACGCCTTCTACCTCCAACGCTCGAGAAGAAGAGCGTCTATAGAGTCATCCCTCTGCCTCTCGTGTGCCTCCCGCAGCGAAACTACAGATTCCCAGAAGGAGGCCACTGCCCTCCACACCCATACCCACACCCAAGACTTCTGCAAACGAAGTGATTATTAAATATTCCGCCAGGTTGTCAAAATTTACCGGTTTTTCTAATAAGCAAAAAGGTTTTAAATCTGTTCAGGAAATCTTGAGTTTACTCGGTATAATAATCACACTTACTTATTTCATAGTAAAGATAATATAACAACGATATTACTCGTCGGTATATCTCACGTCTGCAATGTAAATAAATAGTTGGGGAGGGAAGGGGTTAGTGCCAAGTTGTGTTGTGGGTCGCGAGATGCTGCCACGTAATGAACACCGCCCGCATTAGCGCTTAATGAAGACTTTGCCGTTTTATCAAATGCACACAACAGATATATATCATATAAATATTACAATTATTTTATGATAAGTATAAGTGAAGAAAGATATGAAAAATATCTGAATTTCTTCATTCAAATATGCTTACAGAGCAGTATCAAATCGTCAGATATAGTCATTTAAAAATTTTAGATTCGATTTTTCCTACGTTCCCTGTGGTGAACAAAACCCACAAAAATAGTTCGTCATAATATGCATAGATACAATGCTAGACAATAGAAAAAACAAAACATAAATCAGTTACAAAGTGACCGTTAGTAACGGTGCGTGTGTCGCGTAGTTCGATATTTGTGTTATTTTATAGAATGTGAGTGTTAATTAGTGGTTATTTGTTTAAATAAGTGATGTGAAAAATATTGAAAACCCTTGAGGTAAGTTTTTATTTATAACATATGAGCCTATAAGTACAAGACCGCCTTCTTTCACTATCTCAAAGTTTAGCACAACAGAACGCTACACCAGAATCTTAATTTAGTGAACTATAGATAACATCGTATAGTTTAACTATTAACAAACGTAAAACTCATAACATTTGGTAGTTTTTCATGAACATTTTAGTCCCAAAAGCCACTCTAGTGTCATTCGAACCGCGAGGCAATCGACGCCCGATTGCCCGTGGGGTGGAACAATCTACTGTTATTTCCATTAACGAAGCGCGGACAGATTACTGTGTAAGGAAAAATCACAGCCAGGCGTCCAAACGGCTATCAAGAATAGTCGGTACATCAGATAAATAGTTACTTCTTCACATCGTCGCATCGTACAGCAAGTCTTTTGTACCGAAACGTACTTATATTTCGGTTTTAAAATTAAAATATAAATAAATCTATTTAAAGAGAACCATATTACAAAGTTGTCAAAGTGGATTAGTTGCCAAGGATTTTACAAATATTGATGTATCAATATAATGTACAAATAGACAGCTTTTCCGAAGCTTCCAAAATTTACATTTTTATACTACAAAGATAAGAAATAATACTTGCACCTATTAATGTGTATAATAGAAGATTAAAATAGCATTTTATAATAAAAAGTGAAAATGGGCTAATTTTCATTATATTTGTATCGAAAGTTCGTACTTTCAGCATCATTTTGAGAGACGAAAGTACTACAACGCTTTTCGATTAAATAAATAAATGATTTAGTGCCCACCCCTCAAATTTTCGACGCATGCACGCTTGTTTTATAAGTCAAAATATTTGGCAATTTATTCTACAGCCTCAGCAAAATATGTAATTAACTTGAATCATTTCTTCGTTTAATTCTTACGATCCATTGAACTGAATTTCTTAAAAGTTTCGCAGATTTATTGCGTTTTTGATAGTATATCTAAACTTAATTTTATGCTATAACATAATTTGTATTTTAAAGTTGTCATGAATTAATGAGTGAATAACTTATTGCTTTAGTTACATAGTCGAAACATGCGAGCTATTTTTTTAATAAACTTCAAACATTTTTATCGAATTTTCGATTCCGGTCTAATGAAAATTTTTATACGCACCACGGATCGAAAGAATGGCATTGCCACCCGCGTTTTAATCAATTATACAGTGGAAAGCGCAGGGATGAAGATCACTAGGACCAAAACAGAACCTCTGTTCTGTGATTTCGGGGATCCGTCCAGTTTTTCTTCGATTGTCTTAGATGGTGTTTCCCTTCGAGTCTGCTCCGATTTCCGTTACGTCGGCTCTATCTTCCAAAACGACGGCGGCATTGAGCGAGATGTTACTGGCAGGATAAATGCAGGTTGGATGAAGTGGAGGCAGGTATCGGGAACAATTTGCGATGCCAGAATGCCTCTTAAACTAAAGGGGAANTTGAATAAAGATATTTTTGATTTTGATTTTGAGATGGATGTGTGGAGTGACAAAATTAGATAAGATTAAGAATTAGTATGTTAGAGGAAGTGTGAAAGTAGCACCAGTGACCGAGAAGTTAAGGAGTGGAAGGTTAGCCTGGTATGTAATGAGAAGGGATGATAGCCATGTATGCAAGAGGATCCTAAATATGATGGTAAGCGCCAGGGCCGGGAGAGGGCGTCCAAAAAAAGTGTGGATCTATTGTGTGAAAGAGGATATGTGTATAAATGGTGTGAAAGTAGAAATGACAGCGAGAGTGAAGTGGCCAAAGGAAACATGCTGTACCAACCCCACCTAGTGGGATAAGGGCAAGAAAAACAACAACAACAACGCGAGCGGTGTTGTCATACTTTCGGCCCTGCCTAATATAGGTCAATATTTCCGTATATTAATCCTGTGTGTTAACAACTTACATAAATACGGTTCCTTGGTTAAAGAGAAATGGGTATATTTACAAAATTTACCATAAGACGACGCTGATAAATATCATAACACAACAGTACGGGAACGTCATGTATCTCAGTCAAATTTAAGGATGAATGTAGACGCGGTGAATCTCAACCGAGACATTAAGAGGGGCTCTTGATTAAGCTGGCACAGGATCCAAAGCCTTAATTAAAATAGGATTATCTTAAGGCTACAGCAGAGGTCACTGGAGTTTCGTTGGGTTTCCTTGTATCCAGTTTTTCCTCTTTGAACCGTACAGCTGCTAATGATACGTCCTATAAGAAATGTACGCCCATTATGACTATCTATAGGATGGCTTAATTATTTTATCTCTATGCTGGTATTATAAAGCAGTAGAGTTTGTTTGTATGAACCCGCTAATCTCAGGAACTATTGATTCTATTTGAAATATTCTTTCAGTGTTATATAGCCCATTTATCCAGGAAGGCTTAAGGCTAATCATCGCGCTAAGATTAATGGAGCGCTACGTAAACGATTAAAGTTTCGTAAAAACATGTATCACAGAGAAGTTCCTATTTCAAAGGTCTAAAAAACCAAATTTGTTCCTGTCTCTCGTATAAGGTACAGACGGAGTTACGCGGATGAGCTAGTTTCTTATATATCTTATATAATAAACTTGACTGTACTTCAACTGATTATGCTATATGATATACGCTTTAAGTTTCTCATTCTATAGGAAAAAGACTGTAGTCTATATTTTTACTTATAACATAAGTTAACTAGCAGTGACTATGGCTAGTAGATGTCTTATAACAAGTACAATCGAACATGATTGATAGGGGTAATATCTAGGTTTTCAGTATCCCTTTCCCCTGATATAATTTTGTACAGATAGTAAAGGAATGTGCCTCAAAACCAAACTAATCAATCTCAATTAGGCAAGTCATTTTATTTCGCTAACATAGAAATACCTTTTCAGGACACGAATGCTTTTTTTACTATCAGAGTTTTTTTTTCACGCTGGGAAATGCCTTTACGCACCCCGTATAGACAAAATCTCTCATTGGCAGCAAGCTAGAATACCCACTAAAATCCAACGATACCCTCCCCATCATTTAGTAGAGCACCAGTGGGTCAATAGACGCTATATGTCCTGGTACTCCAAATGATTCCCGCTGGGAAATTTAGGAAGGAGCCAGGAGAAGCGTAAATCTACGCCTTCCACCTCCCACCATGCGCCCGAGAAGAAGATAGACGAGGGACGTCTTATAATGCCGTCCACACCCTTTTGTTAATGAGCATTAGTAGTAGAGGTCTGGGCTTTTAAATAGTATTTTCTAATTTATCTGAGTCTGGACTGGTGGGGAAATTTGGTCGTATCTAGTTACCACCCTACCAGCAAGGACGTACAACCAAGCAATAAACTTGCGTCCTAGTACAATTCTATCCAGAAACCACAACTGGTAAATTACCTCTTACTAGGTTAGCATGCTTTTTTTTAGACCTTCTTTTTGTACCATCAGTTACTACCAGGTAAGATTACAGTTAAGCGCTAAGCTGTCAGAAAAAAACAAGATAATGCAAGTATCTTAGTAGTCTACCATGCTATCATGGCTTATGGTTGCTTCGGCAAGTACTTGCACCAGGTTGTTGGCCGTGAGGAATCGCCCGCCTGTCATAAGTGTGGTGTGGTCCTGTAGGTACAGCGCGCACAGAGAGCATAATTGTCGTAATGCTCGCTAGTGAAGCTGGGTAGCGGTTGCCTTCTTTTGCGAGACCGTTATCTCGCTGAAGCACTCCGTCGCCGTCGGAAGAGGCTTGGTGCCAAAAGTCACACGTGTGCACTTCATGCTTCACCCTATTGAGTGGTAGACCCTCATAACTAGTGTCACCAAGGTCAGTAGAGTGCACTGCGGCTCAGAAACCTTTAGTGATCTCATTCATGGATGAGGAGGGATCCGCTGGGTTTTAGTGAGTATTCTGTTCTCTGTGAGTCCCATACTCCCGAATGGAAAAAGTTTCATCAAGGTAAGGCTTTTCCCAGCGCGAAAAAAATTCCATCATGGCTTACAGTTTAATATTATATGTTATCAACTAATATAGTAATCGGATTGATATCAATTTAGGCCAGTGATACTTTTTGGCGAGGCTAAACGGTTAAACGAGATCAAATCCGAGGTATTAAAAACCTTTTCGCGGGTTGTCCTGTCAGGCGAGAAATTGAAAGTCCGTCGGCTAAACCCCAGATTTCTAAGCGATCGGTCCATTAGACTAAACGGTGTTTTTATTGATAACAGCCCCCATAGCGAAGATGACATTCTAAGTACGAAAACGCTACGTCAAATGACTAGAACACTACGATTTTTTTATGTGATCATGTCATTCCGATACATTTTTTAAGCGTTCCACTGGCGTTAGCGTACACAGAATGTCATCTTGTCTATAGACCCTACAGATTAGCGCTTCATCGCAAGTGATGACATAGTCTCAGGCGGAAATTAAAATAATTCCAATATTTATCAGATAAACGTCGTTATGACAAATATATTATACATAATTACATAGTATTACGCTTCATTCCCATAGGGCTAGGCAGAGACCACGTCCTTTCACTTGCCACGATCCTTGCATATCTCCTTCGCTTCTTTAATTCTTATTAAACATTTCATACAAGTTCGTCGACCTGACATCTATTTAAAATGTCCTGGATTTGGTCCAGGAACGTTCGCCTTGGTCTTCCCCTTCCAACTTTCCCAATCACTCTTGACTCATAAATCTTTTTCGTCAGTCTCTTTTCATTCAATCTCTCTAGGTGCCCAAACCATCTAAGCTTACCTTTCGCAATTTTAGTCACTTTATTTCTTTTGACGGCCTCGCTGGCGCAGTGGTGCGAGTACTCGCCTTACTGGCAGAGGTCCCGGGTTTGATCTCCGGTAGGACGAATTTAGAAAATTGTATTTTCTAATTTGTTTGAGTCTGGACTGGTGGGGGGCTTAGGCTATGGCTAGTTACCACCCTACCAGCAAAGACGTACCGCCAAACAAAGAGATTTGTGTCTCGGTACGATGCTGTGTAGAAACCGTAAGAGGTATATCGCGTCTAACCAGATTAGCACGCTTCCATCTTAGACTTTATCATCACTTATCATCAGGTGAGCAATAAAAAAAAACGTTCTCTTACCCCACTATTTCTTACTTTGTCACTCAGTTTAAATCCACTCGTCCTTCTAAATCCTCTCAACTCTACTGCATTTGTGTTACTTTTATGCTTCTTCTGCCATACCCAACTTTCAATACCATACATAAGTGTTGGCACCAAATGTCTTAGTTAATATTGCACATTGATATATACTCGTAGATATCTATTTTGAATATTAAGTATATATGTTTTCAAATACAATTTTCTAACATTGGCACGCCATTGTATGATCGATTGTTGAACTTATAAAATTACATTACATCCATTATATGCTGACAATAATGTATATTAATTATGCTTTAAAAACTATCCAGTTTAAAAAAGTTTTCGCTATTTCACATCAGAAGCAAGGGAAAGCTAACGACATGTATGCAAAAATATCAGCCAGTGTTTGATTGTAATATACTCCCAAAATACTTAAACGGTTTTAATCATTTTTTATTGTGATTTGTTTTTAAACTGAGTTAGTTATGTATGTTTTCCGCTGTGAACTAAGTGACACAGGCATGATATAAATCCCACATTTAAATATACGCATAAACCACCAAACTCCCTCTATTATGCAACCTAGGGACTTTAGTGTTACCTCCTGATGGCACTGATTAGCAAGTACCTCTCTGTGTAGAGAGTTGTGGGTGTGATGTTCTTTAGTAAGAGATGATGATTAGGAATGCTCCTCCTCTGTGAGACGGTCGTTTTATTGAAGGAGGCCCACGAATTACAGAGATAGAATGTACACTGGATGTTATCTCTCACCGCCGAAGGAAGGTACCAGGTGCTCACGACCTCCTACCTACTTGAACTCTTAGTCGAACTCAACTGGAACATCAAAAGGGAATTTACGAGCAATCGCCGCATGTCCCGTAATGGATTTAGAAGTATCCGCTAACTTTTAGTAGTTATTAGCGGTCTACTTTTGGTCAAGTCTCACAACCCACACCCAGTGGGTGTAAATGCATGCATTACACAGCTATAAAAAGGACGAAGTTGCGAGAGTCAGCTAGTGCGTATAAAAAACGCAACCTACTGACCCTTGTAAAGTTATAAATATTTAGCCGAGCCTGTTAGGCCCTCGAGACGTGACTAGATTCACTATGGGTGTATGGTTTATCTCTGTTTTTTGTGCTTATTCCTGTGATGAGGGTAGAGAAACATTATTACTTAAGACAAAAAACATACATATCTATGCAAAGACTCATATCCATTTTTTTTCAAATGAAATCAAATCCTCATAAGAGAGAAAGAAAATGAATACATTTGGTTAGCATATAAAAGCTTATAGTGAGACAACTTTAAAAGACAGACAAACAATATCATGGACTTTATTTAGAACTTTTTAATGGGAACAATTCTGTCTTACATGAGTTTTGTAAAATTCTATCTGTTTACGCAGTATACGTGGAATGGTTATTAATTTGTAAAGGAGTAATACTATATCCGTCTGTATCTAAACCTTCTATCTATTGAAAATCCGTTAATCAGTTTTGAACTTATTGCAAAAAGGGCAATTTTTACTATTCTTAATAAAGATTACGTATTTGTAAATAAATTGATTATATGGCCACTCAATTAGGATTGAGTGAAGCAGTTAGTGAGAAATGTCACGCATTTACATCAGTATAAGTGCTAGGAAATGACTACCATTTAGTATATCTATAGCGACGAAGACATTAGTGCAAATGTCATCCGTTAGTTGATTTAAATCCAAAAACATTAACTTAAAATTGATAATAACAAATGTATCTCACATTTATTTGGAATTCATTTTGACGTGCATTGTTTTTTGCAATAACTGATGAGATATTCATGTAAATTGTATAGTGCTAAATATTAAAAGAATGAGCATGAAATTCTAGAGATAATAACATAATTAAGTTGATAAGGGTCAATCCTGTTATTGGGAAGGAATTCAGGATCAGAAAATCGATCAATGGACTGTATAAGGTTCTTAGATCTTCGGTTCTTGGGAGCTTTGGTTTTTCTTAATAACTCTTTAATTACCGCATTATGCGTGACTATTTCTTTAGAAGATAAAATTAATAAAAAGAGCCCACTTTCCTTAGAATATTCCCAAGAATACGTTATGCCCTATATGTGTATAAACTCTGTATAAACTTGCGCTTTGTGAACTGAATGAATTTAATATAAAATCCAAGAGAATATGTGGCATCGTACCCTTAGTTCAGTAAATATCTTTTGGACTCTTGTAGTCTAGTAAATGGTTTGAAAATTACTTCTTTCGCGAATTAAACCCTCATTACTACTCAGGCTACTACAGGCTACTCAGCTAACACAGTCGGGTTCAGCTAATATACAAGGATAAAGCTAAGTAGCAGCCCATTTACGTCTCACAGTTTGACACAGGCCTTCTCATTCACAGGAGAGAAGGTTTCTAGAGCATGAACCCAACGCGCTGCTCCACTGCAGGTTGGAACGCTTGCCATCAGTATGGCGCAGCTATCGATTCAGCGTATCACACCGTGGCATATTGTGCGGCCTGGGGACCTCAGCGTCACCTCCTGGTGACGTTGATCGACGGCGACCTCTCGTTGAGGAACATTGTAGGCGCGATGCTCTCCAGTGAGAGATGGTGGGCGGAAGTGGCCTTCTTTTGCGAGACGGTAGTCTCGCTGAAGGAAACCCACGAGAGAGATCTGGAAAATGCAGTGGATGCTTCCCCTCACCGCCGAAGGAGTCGGAATACAAGGCGGCGCATGTTTGCGCATCTTCTCCCGCCTCCGTGAATCCTCCGTCGGACTTATCCGGGACACCGGGGCAGAATACGAAAGTTCACCACCTGGTGCCTTACTAATGGATGAAGAGGGTTCCGCTGGGTTTTATTGGATATTGCGAAACCTTCCATCGCCGAGTCCCACGCTCCTGACTGGTCATCGGTCAGGGTTAGTGCGTAAATTGCATTTCCTAGCGATAAAAAAAAAGGTTGGAAGGCAAGTGCAGAACACAAATGTATACGCTAATACAAGTGCGCTCCCTATTTCTTCACTTTCATACTTCGATTGGACGGCAATCTGACTCCACTGGAGATCAGGCGCAGAATCGATGGCTTAACGTGCTATAGAAATGGTGCACCCCTCAAAATCTCCAACCTCCGGCATATACCTTAGAATTTCCTAATAGAAAGCTCAATGTTAATTCCTCGAACCGAGTACCGACACCAACGAAGCAATTAATGTATATAATAAAAGGGTTTAATCAAAATTACCCCGTACTTAACACATCAAACACCCCAACGCTATTAGATTTGAGAACATACACCATAAGTTGTTGCCAGATGCAGAATGACATCTACCCTCTCCTAATACATAAATTTGATAGAAACGGAAGCTGATACGCACCTGGTACTTGTACCAAGGAGTAATGGCTCGAATAAAGGGGAACTCTCCCAGATTCCACGTAAAATGTGTGAAAACCCTCCCCTTGTTTAATGAAGTTTTATAATTTGCCCTAATATTGCAACTGCGAATCAGATTTATCCCTGTATAATTTAAGTAGGTATTAATTTAGTTGATGTCCTTTATTAAAAACGTCAATAGTAAATAGTTACATAAAGTATTTTATAAAAAACGTCATAGAATTAAACAATAGTGCTGTAAGTGCTTTCTAAAAATTTTTGAGTTTAAATTGAACTAAAAACCTTTAAGCTCTTTACGTGAGCTTTAATTACAAAACTTGACGCTATACAATATTTCGCAAATACCATTAATACTGGACTGCCTCATTGGTGTAGTAGTTAGCTTGTTCGACTACAGACATGAGGTCCTGGGTTCGAGTCCTGGGTCGGGCCAATCCAGAAATGGATATTGAGTTTTCTATTAAGATTTTCTCAATATTTGCCCGAAGTTGGGAAGTTGGCGGTGTGATCCACCCCCGTGCCTCGGAGAGCACGTTAAGCCGTCGGTCCTGCGCCTGATCTCTCTNGTTACTTACTTTTTTTACTTTTACCATTAATAGTGAATTAATTTAATGAATGATTTATTATTCCATTAAAAAAGTGTATTAACATCAAATCATCCACTACATATTTAAAAATATCTTTGTTAAAAAAAAATTCATTGAAAAATCATACTATAATTTGTAAGATAGCATAGACGATATAAACGCGTGGGAGTAAAAGTATTGCTCTAATTTATATTTGAATTTATTAAACTGATATGATATTGTTATGATTATGAAAATACAAAACACCCTACTGAGTTTGTTGTGGGTCTTCTCAGGACTGGACGCAAAAGAGCCCTTGTAACGTTATATTATAAGTCGTTCTTTAGTATCAACATCAGTAGTACATTACAATTAGGGTGTGCTAAAAAAAATATAGATTTGACGATTCAAAAGCGCTGTAAAGACTTTTTCTTCGCTGGGAAATGCTCCACCCTCCCAATACCTACCAAAACTCAGCGGAACCCTTCATCCATGAGTTAGGCACCAGGTGTTTAAATTTCGCATTCGTCCCAGGTGCCTCAGATGAACTCAATGATTCATCAAGGAGGCGAAAGGAGTATCCCCCTCCGCCACCTAGTACCCCTCTCGCAGAAGAATGACACTCCCGGCCATATCATCTCATTGGATAGCTTCGCACTTATAATGCTCCCCAGCTAGAGATCGCTGCAGATCAGCATATACTCCTAATGGCCACCGAACCGATAGGTCACGCCGCCACGATGGCCACGACCACTCCTGGAGACCCAAGGGCCTCCTTCCATTTTTGGACCAGAGCCTGGTCGGCCAGGTGCTGTTTAAGCGAACTTGATAAAGATATTTTCAATTTTAACGATTAAAAATCGTAGCAAGCTATATATTATTTATAGACACTATTTCGCCTGTAGTATTTAAAAGAAGTCTCCAATAAAATAGACTTGGCTGATAAAGAATTGGTTCGTAGTTAAAACTTAGAGTTGTAAAAACTTCCCTTTATTCGTTTTTATCTAAAATCGTGCTGTCTAATAGGCATGATTGAACAGATAAAAAGTCCTCTATCTATTCAAGTTTGGAGAATTGAGATTAGTTTTATACCTTCCTATTACTGTACTTTGGAAGTTATTGGAATACTCTATTTAAACGAGCAAGTCTTTGAGTATATTATTCGAATTATTTAATATTTATTTATTTTATAAATAGTGTTTTATAATTTACATCTCCTGCTTCTGCATGTAAGAGATCGCTATAAGCGATAAGACCGCCTTTTCGCACTTTATTTTGTTAATTCAGTTGATTTTGTACCATTATCAGTTTAATACTATGTGCAATAAAGTATACATAAATATAATACTTTACTAATATCATCAATATGGAAGTAACTCTCGTCTGTCTGTATTACGCCAAAACTATAGAACAGATTTCAATGAAATTTGGTACACAGATAGTCTAGAGCTTGAGAAAAAACTTTTTAACGTAGACACTTACTAAGAAAGTGTTTCACCATATACCCACGAGATCCGGATATAACCTAACTGAGAGATTCCCTTTACCATTCACCCTTTGATTTGACACTCGGCTTACATGTTCCTTTTGCGTAAAATTGCACTACTGTTTGTTCCCGGTAAGAATGCAATGAGTCATTATTTTAGCCCCGCCTCGTAACCAATTAAATCCAGTTCAAGATTTTCAACTGGTCATTGTGAACTTGACCTTGTAATTTGAAAAAAGAATAATTGGTTTTAAATGGTTAAGTGGCGGATGACGACTCATTGCATTCTTAACGCGAACAAACTGTTAAAAGAATCAAGAACTACGTGGGTGACACCGTGGAAATAACTACATAATAATGACTTTACAGTATTTATCTGCGAGTGTAGCTTGCAACTGGCTTCATTAGTTTTCTGTTTCTGTTACCAATTTAATTTATGTACACAATCTAAAATAATACATAAACATGATACAATTAAAACAATAACAGACTTTTTGTCTATCTATCTTTAAAAAAACTAAACCGTATTAAATGGGTTGTGGGCTACTTTTTAACCTGAAGTTAAAGAATAGAAAGCTAATACCACAGCGTGATTAAGGTAATAGAAGATATGTAAAATATATTGTTTGTTGAGTTAAGCATACGCAAGTTTGATAAGATATCCCAATCAGTTTTTGATTTGCCTCTACATAATTTTTAAATATGTTTACAAAAGGCATATTACAATGTTGAAGATTATTTAAGCGATGGAAATGTTTGGACTTGATTCCAGTTGCGCAGAGTAGTAAAATATTAGTCATTTTAACCTAAAAAAACAATAACTGCTAAGTTTCTTGCCGGTTCCTTCTCAGTATAATCAACATTCCGAACCAGTAGTAGATTTGTTACAAACGGATATACTACTCATTCAGGAGGATTCAAAAGGAGTTTTTGAGCCTACTTCCATAAAGAATATTTTGATTATAGTATAACGCACATAGACATATTTATTTAAATGTATTATCTATAAATATTATAATATATAAACTATGTAAATAAACACACAAAAATATATAAAACATAATATTTGTTTGTAACAGCATCTTTGAACGCTTATCCACGTTAGATTAATTTAAAAATTTGCATACTTATATATTGATTTATTTATTAAAGACAACACTAACAAATAATATAATAAAGTAACATAAAAATTTGAGATTTACAAAAGTCTTGTATAACTTGCCTACCCTTTTATAAGAGTTCAAAAAATACATAGTATAGAAAACAATTCAAAAATGCTTTTCCAGCCGACTTGAATAAATGAGTTGATGATTTTTATTACTCTTGGAAAGAAAGTAAAATCTTAACACTAAATTTAACGCCACTTTGTATACAAAGTGCATAGTGAATTGCGAGCTTGTCCTGTGAAAAGAGCTGCAAGGCTTTGATAAGAAAGTAATTACTACCTGCGCTGGACCAGTGCGGCTTTGCCCATTAAAACTTCGTATTAGCTATCATGACTAACCTACTTCTTAGTTTAGTTGCTCTGTTAGGCTTGTTATACGTTTTGCAACGCGATGTTTGTGAATTGTGTAAAGTTTACTATGTGTTTTGTGTCAAACAAACGAGTAAATATGTTTAACAAATAGTAAGTAAAGTAAGTAAGTAGCAGCCCATTAACGTCCTACTGCTGAGCACAGGCCTCCTCACTCCGGGGAGCGAGGGTTTTTAGAGCATAGACCCACCACGCTGCTCCAATGCGGATTGGCAGGCTTAGTGCACAAGTGCACTCCCTATTCCTTCACTCTCATAGTCCGATGTGACGGGAATCCGACACGACCGGAGAGAGGTCAGGCGCAGGACCGACGGCTTAACGTGCTCTCCGAGGCACGGGGGTGGATCACACCGCCAACTTCCCAACTTCGGGCAAATATTGAGAAAATCTTAATAGAAAACTCAATATTGGTTTTTGAATTGGCCCGACCCGGGACTCGAACCCAGGACCTCATGTCTGTAGTCGAACATGTTAACCACTAGACCAATGAGGCAGTCTGACCAATGAGGCAGTAACAAATAGTATAAAACCGTTATTATATCTTATGATGACCAAAGGTGGCTTTTTCCAGTCATATTCAAAGGAGATCCCTATTTGAGTGGTTCAGTCTTAATTGCGCACGATTGAAGAGAATTGCGGCAAAAGGAAGGACGTTTTAATTGATTGAGAGCCAAAGTTCATTTTGAAGAAGGCACTGATAAAACCATTACAAGCCTCTTCTAGCTAATATCTTAAATATTTACACTAATTATATAACGCTAAAAAGTTTATTTGAGCCCACAACACTTTTAAGATCTACTGGTCCGATTTAAAAAAATTACAGTATTACATAGCCCATGTTTGGGAGGGGTACAAGATCAGGCAAATCCATCCAGGTTCTGTGGACTATATGGGGTTCTTAATGCTTCGATTATGTAGTCAGTTGTTCAGGTTTGGGTTCGGGTCAGAGGTTCAGAGGTCGTTGGTTCTTTAGAGATCACAATATGCGCTTAGTAAGGACCTACTCTGATCCGGGGTCTAAGGCGAATATATCCGATCGAACCATGGGATAGCTCTATTGTACAAATCTTCTACTCAGCAACCACATGTGGTCGGTCGGGTGGGAGAGAGGGCAATCGCGGGTGCTGAGGTAGATGCGGAAGGGGGGATGCCGACGATTGACCAATCAAAATTAGTCACAGTCGGTAACTTGCTGGGTTCGCTAGAGGAAGGCTAGATAAAACCATCCAACCAATATGCCCTGAACCAACTACATTATAAAGGTAAATTGGAGGGATTACTAAACTCACTGACTCATTCAGTTATAATGATGTTTCAAAAGCTTTTCGCGAATTGGTTGAAGTCTACAAAGGTGACTCATTTTGTAATGTATGTATTACTTAGTTATCAAGTTATCAAGTACAGGTTTTTCAAGTGTTTCTCTCTTTCCAATTACGCGACCACCATAAAGAAGAGCTAGTAAAATATAACTATGGCAATATATTTACTATTTCATAACATTCTTAAGAAGGAATAAAATAATTCTACACATCATATTTCCTATTAAACTAGCAAAACACATTCGATTAACATCATATCATCTAAGTTTTGGTGCCCCGGATGAATCCGACTTAAGCGTTTAGTTGAGGAAGAGCAGGCAAGCAAATACCGGCAGATCAATAGACAGATCTCTAAATCGCAAAAGCGTGATGTGCGTCACTTTAATGCCGAGCGTATACGAGCTACTATCGAACGCAACAAAGGCACTAAAGTGTTCGCAAAAGATTTGTCTATCGGTCAGAGCCGGTTGACGCGGCTGAAGACCCAAAATGGCGAACTCATTGCATCTGGACCTGAGATTCGGAGGGAGGTTGAGAGTTTCTATGGACAGTTATACACATCGACTTGCAAGCCTATTGATAGTTTGGCTAAAGATCCCCGTGCCAAACTGACCCGGCATTATACCGAAGATATCCCGGACGTCAGCTTGTACGAGATTAGTACGGCTCTCAAACAGATGAAGAACGGGAAGGCACCGGGTGATGACGGAATCACAGCGGAACTCCTGAAGGCGGGTGGAAAACCCATTCTTAAAGTCCTTCAGCGAATGTTCAATTCCGTCATTCTGGAAGGCACGGTGCCCAAGGCATGGCATGGGAGCGTGGTGGTTCTGTTCTTCAAGAAAGGTGACAACACCTTATTGAAGAACTATAGACCTATCGCGCTGCTAAGTCATGTCTACAAATTGTTCTCGAGGGTCATTACGAATCGTCTCGCTCGCAAGTTTGACGACTTCCAGCCTCCCGAACAAGCCGGATTCCGAAAAGGCTTTAGTACCATAGACCACATCTTTACGCTGCGGCAGATTATACAGAAGACCGAAGAGTATAATCGGCCACTTTGCTTGGCGTTCGTGGACTATGAGAAAGCCTTCGATTCGGTGGAAACCTGGGCCGTGTTGAGATCTTTACAGAGATGCCGAATTGACCACCGGTACATACACGTGTTGAAGTGCTTGTACGAAAACGCCACCATGTCAGTCCGTATACAGGACCATAGCACAGAGTCTATCCAACTGCAGCGTGGAGTGCGACAGGGAGATGTAATCTCCCCGAAGCTCTTTACTGCGGCGTTGGAAGACCTGTTTAAGCTTATGGAGTGGAACGGACTGGGCATCAACATCAACGGCGAGTACATCACTCATCTACGGTTTGCCGATGACGTGGTCATTATGGCAGAGACTCTGGAAGATCTCAATGCAATGCTCGATGACCTCAGCAGAGCTTCTCGACAGGTGGGCCTAAAAATGAACATGGATAAGACGAAAGTTATGTCCAATATCCATGTTCCGCTCCACCCAGTCATCGTTGAGAACTCAGCTCTCGAAATTGTTGACGAATACTCATACCTGGGACACATAGTCCAGCTAGGTAGGTCCAATTTCGACAAAGAGGTTAGCCGCCGAATCCAACTCGGTTGGGCAGCGTTCGGGAAATTACGGCATCTCTTTTCGTCCAATATCCCTCAGTGCCTGAAGACAAAGCTCTTCGAACAGTGCGTGTTGCCAGTGATGACCTACGGCTCCGAAACGTGGTCGCTGACTATGGGCCTTATACGAAAGTTCAGAGTCACTCAGCGTGCGATGGAAAGGGCTATGCTTGGAGTTTCTCTACGTGATCAAATCAGAAATGAGGAGATCCGTAGCAGAACTAAAGTCACCGACATAGCCTTACGAATCGCGAACCTGAAGTGGCAATGGGCGGGCCACATAGTCCGACGGACCGATGGACGTTGGGGCCCGAAGGTGCTGGAGTGGCGACCCCGCACCGGGCGGCGCAGTGTAGGTAGACCCCCCACAAGGTGGACCGATGACATAAAGAGGGTCGCCGGTAGCCGCTGGAGCCAGGCGGCGCAAGATCGGGCCTTGTGGGTATCATTTCGTGAGACCTATGTCCAGCAGTGGACGTCCATCGGTTGAAGCGACGACGACGACGACGACGAGGCAAGCAAAATTCTGCCTCTTTGCGTCGTCTCTTCTTCGGCAAGATGGAGCAGGGTCCACTCCAACCATAAGCTCCTTTTTCCTGTTTTGTGCGTCTGCAGGATGAGAGCCTCGCAGAAAGAGGCTACTGCTCTCCAACCTGACTCATCACCAGGCATAGCACCCACAATGCTGGGGGTGAGAGGTCACTCTCAATTAGCGATGTCAACTTACAGTAGGAATTAAAAAAGGAGTACCTCTAAATTTATGCTAACTTGACTAAAATATAACGGATTATTAAACTATATTTAGGGTTGGAAGAACTCAAATCTGTATTGAATTCTGAATCTATATCAATTGCGTAGTTAAAACACTTGAAATTTAGGTAAAATAGTGCACCATGTCGTAATAAAGTGCCCCATGGCGGATTCAACAGGGTTACAAGAGTATCGACTCAGCGTCATTTGCCGGCGGGAGGGTCTGTACCTTCAATAATTAATGAGGACCTCGGCCAGGTGCGTCGGCCCTTATATGCAAATTTCATAGCTCCACAACTCAGGCGGATCTACATTACTTAGTGTAATGCAGATGTAAAAGAACTAAGCTTTTAAATTTTAAATGTTAATACACAAGTTAATACAGGACGGCTGATTAAATTACCTATAAGTTTTATCAGAGACCCCAACAATATTTCCACGAAAAAAATCGCCATAGTAAAGGCATAATAAGACAGAATATTTTGTTATTGGCTTCAACTTTTGGAAAAGGGCAGATTAGGAAATTGTATTTTCGAATTAGTCTAGGTCTGGGCAGGAAGCAGGCATCGGCGGTGGAAAATTACCACCCCATGAGCAGACACATTCTGCTAAGCAAATATTTGCGCTAAAATACGATGCTGTGTAGAAATTAAAATGAAGAGGTAAATTACCTCTTACTAGGTTTCTAGGCCAACATCTTAGATTGTATTTTCACTTATGGGCATGCCGAATTACAAGCGCAATAAAAAACTAACTATCCACTGGTTCTGCAAAAGTTGATAGACGACGGAATTACTTTATATTAGATTCATAGTAAAGAAAAGATCAAAAACTTTAATGCTACATTTCGGTTACAACACTCTCAGCGTTAACAAATTAGATCGCTTAGAGAGTCAATCTCGTTCAGAATCTCTCACAGTTAAAACCGCAGGCTTTGTAAACTATAAAAAAACTTTTTCCACAGCATCAGAAACTACAATTGGTGCTGGAGCAGCAGGTGCAGCTGGTGCCACGATAGCGGGTGCTGGTGCAGCACTTGCTTTGGTAGGAGCTGCTTGGCGCGCTGCCCGAAGAAGACGCAAGCCTCGTAAGCCACCAGCGCCTCTACCTGACAAAAGCATGGATCACGATGATGCAGAACCTGACCTCATACCCAATAACTACTGTAAGTATAATAAACATATATTACAATCGAACTATTTTTAGAGTCGGTCACAAATTTGCAGGTTAAGTAATTCTAATCTCAGATTCTTCATTATTATATTACATGCTTTGAATGACCTAAAACACAATATAAACTAAGAACTGACACTAGGCGAATATCTCTATAGTTTTCTATGCTACCTTTCTTATACCAAACGCCCCACTCAAAAATAATAAATTCACCAATCACAGTCGTCGTGAAAACGACGACTGAACAAATAGCGGTAAACCTTAAACGTTTCACTGATATGATTACAAATACCTCAGCATAATAAACAAATATAGTTATTTAATAGCAATCCACAAATACAATAATAATGATCGCTAACACTGTAAAGCTGATATATACAAGAATAGTAACACAATGCAAAAAAACCGTTAGACGATATTTTTGTTGATTTGATTGTAAGTATTTAACACAAGATCATTTTCTATATTCTACTAAATCATTGACTGAAAATATTCAGTATATATCTAGTGTATGCATATGTTGCATTATCTGCGTTGTTTTAGCACATGTGACAAAAATGTTACTTATGTAGCTAAAATCATAACGTAATGAAAAATCACTGGACCTGTTAGAAATCATACAATGTACAGTTACAAGACACCATAGCTAGCGATTATGTGTAGCCTATAATTTACGCAATTACATGTTCTGGGCACACCTGGGAATGACTAGTTAATCTATTACATACAACGAGGTTCGTTGAATAACTCGTCAATGCATAAACGACACTATACCATATGATATAAAATATAAATTTGATGTTTCAACCTTAGAAATGTGAAATTTAAACTGATATAGAGAGCCAATAAATAGCGATTTATTTAAATTAACCCCCAAAAGTGGATATCGAGGAAAAGCATGTTTATGAATTGACTTAAAATATAATATACTAGCTAAACCCGCGACTTCGTCTGCGTAAAATGTTTTTTTTGTAGCATTTTCATTCATTTAGACAAATTGTTTTATAAATAAGAAACATATCCGCACTGCCCTTTGAGAGTGTAATTTCCTAAATTTTACTTTTAATAGATTCCATTAGGTCAAAAAAAATTCTGACCTACTTTTACATACCATATAAGATATAGTTTGTAAATGTATTTATTTTTATTTTTTTTAATTAAATTAAATTTGTGTTTGTATTTATTTTTGTATTTTTTTATATCAAAATGTGTTTCTTTTTAATTTACACACCCGCCCTCCCCTTGTGTAATTACGTAAAATTCTTAGCTGACCTCTACTCGGCAAAAGGAATATTCCTACTGTGACTGTATCGACCTCGCTCACCAATTCTTAATAATATATATGTCAGAGAATAAGAGAGAAATGAAGCATAAAGCGTAGGGGCGTAGGGTTCTCCGCCGACAACGTCATTAATGGCATCCATGATTTAATTTCGTGTAAGTAAGTGGAGTAACCCCTTACTGCTGAAGGAATCCCTACCATGGACACCCAGGTTTCTTCTAATACTATAATGTGAATAAGGTGCCTAAGTGATCCAAGGACAGGCTCCACACTCCGATAATTAACTCCGACCCGTGCTATGAACTCCCCCCCTGGATAGGGATTCCTGTTTATAGTGCGCCTGAGGCCGATGATCTTTCGATAATTGTGTCATCGGTTCTAAAGCCCGGATATATATTTTTTGTTTTTATTGTTTTATTTTTATTTTTATTTATTAGGTTTCCAAAAGAACTTATTACTAGGTACATGGTAAAAAAAAATATTGACATTAACATGAGGTAATATTCTAATTAAAGGAAACAACGACATGATATAAAACAAAAAAGTGCTTATGCAGACTACTATTACAAAGTGATAAAATTATTAAAAGAAAATTACCATATTATAACGAAAAAAAATATAAAAAGAAAATATATAATAAACTAAACTAAGGGCAAGCTTCCTTTTAAAAATCAGTAGTGTGTCCCCAAATATATCAGTTATATTGTCAATATGTAGAGACAAGTCTCTAAAGTATATTTAAACGAGGATCGAAATCCATATATTTTATCAGCCGAAGCTGTGATGAGGCAATAGCCATGTTTGTAATGCGCAAAGCGCGATTTTTTTATAATCGGATATATAAATCACCAATGCATTTCGTCACATTAATTGCACAGATCAGGAGTATCTGGTAGGCGGAACACGCCGCGTATATTACACATGTTTTAAGTCCAGCGTTAGACTAGATCCGTGGTATAATAATATTCACATATTTTAAGTCTTGTTATCGACTGCATAGATGTATGTTACCAGCTCGGTAGGAATGTTCAATAATAATATGATATGTCGATGATCCGCATATGCGGGGCCACACACCTACACAGAGTGTCCAGTCGCTGATCTCTCAAGCAAAGGGATATGCAGGCCCGCCCTAACAACGAACAGCCTGGGGAAGCCCTTGAGCAAGGCTCGCTATAAAGATAGAAATCAATACGGGCCTGAAACCCAAGACGACTCCAATACGCACCAAAGTAATATTCTGTACCATGTCTTACACTAATTAGTGGAGTCACCCCCATAAAGTATCATTCAAGACACCATAACAAGCTAGAGTCGAACCCCAACCTCTCCTAGTGAAAGGTAGGACGCAACACCTACTGTAGTCATGCCGAAGCACGTCCGTTCGAAATAGTCAAGGTAAACTAAACTAATATGCGTATCGCCCCAGTAGTAATGTATGACATTTATTATTTTATTTATAATGTTTAATTATAATTTAAATATTGTTACAATATCTAAATTCGGTCCCTCTATTCAGTAGGCGCAATATCTCATACTATACATACAGTCACACATTCGCGACATCTTCGTGTCGTGTCGCGCCGCTCACCACCCCCTATATATACGCGGAGGCTGTCGTGACGTTCGGCGCGGGACCTATACACGAACGCGCCTCGTCTATACAGGAATCCGACTTGAATAATATATTATTATTATTTGGTTATTCAATAATTTTAATTTATGATTAATAAATAATATATGTTTATAATCTTCTTACGTATGTTTGAAAGTATCAGAATCCATAAATATAAACATTTATGTACGGACGTGTCCGTTACACTACCAAATTCCAAGTTTCAAGGCCTTATGGTTCCAGAGATATCGTGATGAGTCAATAGATACATGGATATCATTTATTTTGAATAGATGTAGATATATAACTTGTTGAGTAGTTTTACCAATCTATCTCTGCAATGATTGGAAAATTGTATGAATTACAGATGGGATAATAATGAGTTATCATCAAGTAAACTGTAGATGCAACGAGACAAGATTGTTTGATGTAACATCGCAAAGTCAAAGAGAGATATGGCACCATCTAAAAAGTAATACCGTATTCCGTATGGAAATGTACTGATATCCGACTAGCATAATGCGGTGCATGAGTCGCATCTCTCACTATTATGGTCTTTATGAATTTAGGTGATAAAAACCATAATTGCCTGCAGCTGTAGAGGCCACGTACACTCGCGGTGACAATACGGCCCGTTTCCATGCATGCGTAATGTGCCCCTAATGCTGGCGGCTTATATTCTAACAGGGCCTCAATTATTCAGCGGTCCCGCCGCCGGGCCCCTAATAAGTACAGTTTATTACTTCGCCCACTACTCGAATGCAAGCGCATTTTGCCAAAACTAGCTAACTCGACTTTAAATTCGTGTCGGCTTCCTTACTTGACTTTATCAATTATGCAATAATCAACTTGATGCTTACGAATCTATGAAGTACCCATTAATCGACAGGGAACATATTTTATTAAAACTAAATGACTTAAATTTCATATTGATTTCTTTGAATTCTTCGACTTTTTAATTATATTGTAATAGTTAACTCCTGTTCACCACTATGTCTGTCTAAAATTAAAAAGTGTGTGTGTACTTCTCCACGCGTTAGAAGTTATACTTCTTTAAAGTGACACGATAAAAATCTTTTCAAATATTTATGTTTCGCCTTAATCTACGCTTGTAGAAATAATAAACGTAAACCAATTTTCATTGGAGATAAATAGTTTATAATTTGTTTTCTATAGGTGTGTCTGAAAGTTAAAACTAAAATGTTGACTATTACTAACTTCAGGGTGTAAAAATCGTAAAAATTTACTCTCATCATTTTTCCTTAACGCGCCAAAAGAAGTATAACTTCAATATAGCTTTGAGACATTGCTAAAACTTAGTAACTCGACTTGAATTTTTGGATCATTTTATTGCAATAATGAGCTCATCTTCTTGACTTTATTTGACTTAAATAATTAAGTCTCTGAGGATCATTCATGCTTACTTCACCGACTAAGCGAATGCGAGTGTTATTTACGAAAACTCGTTGATTCAAGTTATATTTCAGATTGGCATTGAGAATCCTGAAATATTAACTTCCATGCTTGACATTGCCATTTTATTTTAGTTATGAATACCAGCCTCACGCTTTTGTCGAGGCTAAAATTACTAATGTCCGATTTCACCAACCTCCTCTGAACTGTACGTGTACCCTATATACATTTAGAGACCAATTAAGGTCTCTGACATTATATTTCGCCCACTATATGAATGCAAGCGCATTTTGCCAACGCTGTCCTTAAAAGATGGATGCCGTAAAGTCATCACTTTCAGTCAGATATGGTTCCTTCATTATTCTTGAGAAAAGTCAAGAGGTATTCTGTAAACATTTGGATGCGAACTGACTTCGAAACGGTGCGAATACCTAGTGAGAACGTGGCTCGTTTTCCATTGTGAACGGCACTGAATATTCAGGAAAGCATCAATATTCATGAACACCGCACCACGCCAATATCAAAATATTTTTCAATAATCTCCTATCAGGTGTGCCTGGTGCGAGCAGGCAATGTGGCTATTAGGACGCTATTATCCTAGTGAGATTTGTATATCATTCCGCGGCAGTTTTGATGGTCTCGTTGGCGTAATGGTGTCATCGTTTGGCTAGATAAATATCCTAATTCAATCGCTAAAGTTACGTAGATATAAGTGTGTTATAGCTTTTCATTTTCATACACTTCTGAGTCAGAGTCTTCCTGTCTGCTCTGATCTGCCTTAGTAGTTACATGGATGAGCTGTTTCCCTCCCTCTATATCATCGGTTTGTTTTAAGGAAGTTGTCCAAGTCCTTTTACTTTAGTGGACCCAAGGTGAACGAACCCTTTTTTCCTTCGACTCCTTTAACTACAATACTAGCAATTTCTCTAAATTATCTGGCTGTCTTCGGGCAACATGATCGAAATAATTGAGTATCCGTTGGTAGCAGTTGTTTGATAACTTGTCGTGATATTTTGCGATAATGGATCTAATTTTTCTTTAGGCTTTTTCACCGCATTCGTCAATTCCATAATCTCAGAAGCCTATGCAATTTTAGTCAGCTTCCTGGTTTGACTGCCCTGTGGATATAAATATTTAAAACAAGAAATTCTATATTCAATGCTACGTGATAGATAAAAGAACCTCATACAAAGCATTGTGTGAAATTCAATTGTCTATCAATACGCTATTCAACTGAGTGTGAGAAAAAAAAGTCAAAGGAAATGAATCGTTCTCATGTTAGTTTTATTTCATTTCATAATTTATCATTTTATGATAGCAATATACCAACATGAAAATGTAATGATTGATTTGTCTTTATGTTAACAATTGAAAATTGTGAATATTATTTAAGGTTTAAAGAAACCTTAGATTCTGTAAACATTGATATCTATCTATCATTTGTCCAATTACAAGAAAATTGTAACTTATAAGTATAACAGTACACAGTTAATATTTTAACCCAAATATAACACAAAATACCTTTTCATGGCTTTTCTTGGCCAATTGGGGACAGATTATCTTGCCAGTACCAAGTTTATTGGAGAAGATTGTACGGTTTATGTGATGAAAAATCAAAATTTTGATAATCTACAAGCAGTTGATACTTTATAGTAATTTACCACCACCACTAAAAAAAAAATTAAGGGGTAGGAACAACACAATACAACAAAAGATGAACACTTTTTACAAAACATTTACAATTTAATTCTATTAAATTTAATACATTTACAAAGATATTTACAGTAGAAACTATATACAAAGGTTGACTTGAAGTACTCAACATTTAAAGGAATAGGAACTCTGGGGGGGATGACGTCATAGATGAGATGGGAAACTTTAGGGCAGTGGAAAAAGATGTGGGAAATAGTGCCTTCGTCTATACCATATTCACAGATATAATTGTCTCTAATCCGAAGTTTAGCTAGGTGGACAGGGGAACGCAAATGACCAAGAGACATTCTTGAGATAGATGATGACACTGATCGATTTGCATATTTATGAAGAAAAAACTAGGGTCACCTTATCTCAAGATCATATTTAATGAAGTTAGTATATAGACACATGATTGTTACGATAAAGCAGTGGTATATACTATAAATAGGTAGTACTATTGTATATAACTGTTTTCCAACTCTCAGCGGTACACCACAGACTTGTGCCGGCTCGTTCTGCATCGGAACTCGCAGAGAAGGCTATAATAATTACATTGAACGGCCTCTAAATGCCTTCGCCCACACGTTTAACTGCTCTACTATTATTGTAATGAGCTTAATTTCATATGTATTACTCAGCTGAAATGACTTTTTATTGAAATTAACCGGCTTTCAAATATACGGTTCACGTGAAGTAAGTACCTATAACATTTGCAGAAATAATGAAAAATTAAATATTGCACATTAAAATAAGGATACGTGAGCTTTTATCCTTAGTACAGTCTTTTTGCCTGCCTCATTGGTCTAGTGGTTAGCATGTTCGACTACAGACATGAGGTCCTGGGTTCGAGTCCTGGGTCGGGCCAATTCAAAAACCAATATTGAGTTTTCTATTAAGATTTTCTCAATATTTGCCCGAAGTTGGGAAGCTGGCGGTGTGTTCCACCCCCGTGCCTCGGAGAGCACGTTAAGCCGTCGGTCCTGCGCCTGATCTCTCTCCGGTCGTGTCGGATTCCCGTCACATCGGACTATGAGAGTGAAGGAATAGAGAGTGCACTTGTGTACTATGCCTGCCAATCCGCAGTGGAGCAGCGTGGTGGGTCTATGCTCTAAAAACCCTCGCTCCTTGGAGAGAGGAGGCCTGTGCCCAGCAGTGGGACGTCAATGGGCAGTTATTTACTTACTTTTTTTTACAGTCTTTTTGTAATCAATTACTGAGTTCAGGATCGTATTTGGCACAACTAGAGGAATACCAAGCCCTCACAGAACACTATTGTAAAGTACCAAGTAACATGTAGACTGCATCATGTAGCAAGGATGCGGAAATCTGAAACAGAGGTGATTAGGGTGGAATAACGCTGGCAAAATATCTTCCTGGCTTATTCTTATAAATAAACAAATTACGATAGACCTTTGCACCCTAATTTCTTGTATTTTGATTTAAAGAACACTATGCACTGATTCTGCGAGAATAGTTCTTCTCTGGTCAAGACATCCCACTAACAAGCGCAGGCGATGACCTATCACTGTTTATATTAATGATTATTAATAATTATATTTCTTCATGTGCTTCTTTAATTGCTGGATATTGAATATAAGCCGAGAGGGGAAATAGACTTGCAGCGTTTGTGACACAAGTCTACTCCTGAACTTTTGGAGCCACGACTTCTTTTTCATCAGCTTTACTCTCCATTATCAGCTGCAACAAAAAACATTAGTAGACAACTTTTTTAATTTTAATGGTCTATAATAGCTTGCGGTTTTGATTTACTTTTTGTGTCCCAATGTAAGAAAGCATGCACCGAAATAAAAGGTCCTTTAAATATTATTAACTTCCTTGAAATCGGATAGAGTTATGGGCCAAAAGTAGCCCTGGAGAGTAGATGTAGTCCTAGAGAGTGTATGTCTAAAATCTTAAAAATATAATTCTCTATTATGTAGTTTTGCTTTGAATTTCAAAAAAGGTTTAAATGGTTAATGGTATCTGCGGGGAATAGTTGTAATTACTGCATTTTATGCCGCTGAACGGTACCGCAAACCGCAATGTTCGGCCGTCAGTCGGCCGCTACGGCATTAAAATTTCCGCGGACAGGGGGCGCTCTCTGCGGGCAACGGACCCAGGGGAAATAAATACTCCGTCACTTAAGTCCAAGTGCACACTAGGTAAATAAAATTTTCTAAAAACTAGCAGTTATAATTAACTTACCTATTGAGCTATCGATTAGTTGCGAATTGCGTGAATTTTTGTCCAAAGAAATCATGGCATCAAATCTCTTTATAATACGGAATGTATAATCAAATCAATGAAAATCAAAAATATCTTTATTCAAGTAGGCATATTACAGCACTTTTGAATCGTCAAACTATATATTTTTTTCCACACTCTGATTCTAATATACGTCTGATGATGGTACTCAAAATCAGCTTAAATCTAAAGTTACGAGGGTTCCTTCGCGCCCTGATCCGAGAAGAACCTACAACAAACTCAGTCGGGAATTTTTTTTTACCATCATCATTACAATAATATATTAGTTCACTACATTTTAATTAAAATTAGAGCAATTCGTTCACGTTTCTATCGTCTAGGTAATCTTGCAACTTATAATACGATTTTTCTATCAACTTTCTTTTAACAAAGACTTTGAATTTATTAATTGACATCTTTAGAACGTCTTGTGGGAGTTTATTATAGAAACGTATACAGTTACCCTTAAATGAGTTGTTAATCTTATGCAGCCTACTAGAATTTATAACAAGTTTGTTTTGGTTTCGTAAGTTATATGATGTACATTCACTCTTTTTATTAAAAGAGTCAATGTTTTTATGTACATACAACAAGTTTTCTAATATATATACGCAGTGAACTGTCATTATGTTAACTGCCTTGAATTTGTTTCTTAGCGACTCTCTTGGACCCATATTGTAAATCGCACGAACAGCCCTTTTCTGCAGCACAAACATTGCATCTATATCAGCAGCATTACCCCAAAGTATAATACCGTATGACTTAATGCAGTGAAAATAGCTGAAATATACCAGTCTGGCAGTATTAAGAAAAAGGTTGTGTTAAATCTACATGTCCCGCTCTTTTCTCCGTAACTCTTCTAGGAAGTGTTTAGCTTACCACTCTAAAAACTGTCTCTCTATTGAGAATTTGAAGAAAGTGAAATAGGAATGAAATTTAATTTAGAAACCTAAATTTTTGAACTTTAGGAATTTGAAAAAGAGATATTTCATATTTCCTGAACAATATCAAATTCGTTTGAAGGACGTACAAAGTATTGCGATTTAACAACTTTCAATGAACAGTAAGAAGATTTGAAAGGTGATATTGTATATTACTATGTCGTGCTAAATATAACTTATATTTTATGATGAAATTCTATTACAGTCGCAAAATTCTATTTAGATTTAAACAATATATATATAGTCTAAAGTCTAAAGCGCCTAGATATTTGAGGGAACGCTTTGAGTTCCTTGACACGTCTCATAATCGACAATTCTGATCACAAGAGAACTTGAAAATTTAAAAATTTCTTCTCACTCTACTTCATTTTTTCAAAATCTTTTCAGTTCAAGCTGCTTGTCTTGGGAACTCACTGCCGATCAGTATAAAATATGCTTAGTCCCATACTTTAATTAAAAAGATGGTAAAAGACTACTTCCTGTCCAAGAATTGATTAATTGATACTGATTTTATTAATTATTATGAGTGTTATTATTCGTCGTCGTCGTCGTCGTCGCTTCAACCGATGGACGTCCACTGCTGGACATAGGTCTCACGTAATGACGTCCACAAGGCCCGGTCTTGTGCCACCTGGCTGCTGATGTTATTCCTATTAATTTTAAATAGATTAAGTACACCTTTCTCTGCTTCTTTTGTATGTGTCGATAAGGCCGCCAATTGTACTTCATAATGTATATGATTATTTCTTAACTGTGTTGTCTTTTTTTTATGTATTGGTTGTATAACAAAGAGTTTTTTATTGTATTGTATAGTCTAGGGTAAGTGCATTAAATACATTGAACCACATCAGAGCTTAGAGATTAGAACTTTAAGCAAGATAAGATGATGATTTGATGATTCAAAAGTGACTCCAATAAAGAATTCTGGACTTTGGAGAAAGTATTTTCTTATTTGAGGAATCAGAGATGGAAAAATGAATCTCTCTGTTTCATTGGGAACTAAAAATACGTAAATACTTCTTTATAACAAAAAAATGGCAACATAGGCTTGCTTTCACGCGCCAATTTTTATAGGAGCGCGAACAGCATTCATTACTGTACAATTTATGGCTGCCGGCCGCCTGTGCCGTTATGAATATGAGATGACCTTTCTTTATATTTTATCGGTTGTTAAATTCCAAAATTGCTACGCTAACATTATTGTGCGGGAAATGGCGGTGCTTACACGGCCAACGAGTAACATTGTTGAATTTTTTTGTAAAATTAGTATGCTTATAACATTTTTAATTGGACTTTAAAATATCTTCTTTACTTTATTATTAGAGATACTTTATTGAAAGAATAGAAATGCTAAATCAATCAGACTTATTAGGTACTAATAAGCTGTCTCTTTTAATATACAGTCGAAGGTACGGGTTTTTTCTAAAGATACAAAGATAAATATTGTATATTACTTACACTGATATAATAAGAAAGACTAATATATTAAATAAGATACTCGTATGTACTGTGCCCGTGTTAAGAGTATCATGTATAAGATGCAGAGTTAAAGAATTTGGCATGGTCGAAGGTAATCTAAAAAAATGTGAATTCCCATTCGTAACTTATAATGTTCGTGAAGAAATTCTGCTATTAGTATTTTTATTTATTCATCTACTATATGTTCATAATCAATAAGTTCAAGCACTTCAACTGTTTCTGATCTTGTAGCTTCTTCCCATCCTTCCCGAAATATCTTCAAACCCGAACTAAATAACTAGGATCTATTGTTAGTCTGTGTCGATATGTCACGTTGTCACATGAACAAATTGTAGTGTTATAGTCGTTGTTATAACGTTATTGTACTTAGAATATCATCATGATCAGGGCCAGTGACGTAACTATAAGGTGGCAGGGTTGTCAAAATGCCACAGGCCCCTGGCCCAAGAAGTACTCGAAGCCAATTGGACAAGACTGGTTTATGACAAGACAAGACATTATACGACTTGGCTATTGAAAATTTGTATGTCCCGATCTTTTAACTTTGATTAGGTAATAGACACTTTTACGGAACATAAAACTCAAAAAATAGATTTCTCTTATCAAACAAATACCTGGTTTCTTCAAGTTGCTTCACCAAAACGCTAGAGAATGGAAGATGAATGTCTCTTTTCATCAAGAGACATTACGTGGGGACTATAGTTCATTCCCTCTCGCCTAAGAAACGAGGCCTATTTCCAGCAGTGGGTAAATGTGCATTACTGTAAATGTATTTACTCATGCTCCTAAAAATAAAATTGTTATTAGTGTTAGATAACTTCTTAAGTGGTACAATTAAAATGTGGCGATTTTTGCGGCAGAGCCCCATCAAAAGACTTTGCCACGGGCCCTAGATGGTGCAGTTACGCCAATGACTAGAGCTGGGGCTTTTGGTTTACTTGCGCAACGAAATGCCACAAAATAATAGTAAAACTTTAACCTTGTCTCATTTTGCGGTCCTGCTGTACAAATTTATATACTCTACCACTGTAAAATAAAACAAATATAAAAGCAATTTGTGAATAAAATCAAGTGCTAATAGCAGAAGTTCGCAGGAAGTTAGTGAGGTATCGATCGTCCGGTTAGTTGGCAGCGAGTCGAGCGCGGAGATGCTCATTAGCGTTTAATTATCGCGTATCGTTAGCGGCCCACTCCCTCCTCTTCGTCCCTCTGTCTTCCCTCCCTCCCATCCGCACTCAGCCGCAACTGTTCGCGTGTAGCACGCGACCTTTTCACTTAATCGGGCGATTACCGTACAACTGACGAGCTGAATATGACGCGAGTTTGGACAAGAGATTGACAAATGGTTGCTCCGCGTGGACAGGCTCGTGGCTTTGTAATATGCTGCCAATGTAAATAGGTTTTTGCCAAAGAAAACGGCTGGGAAGTATAGGAGTGCTTACAGTTTACGTCAGTTAAAAGGAGTGGTATTTTAAACAAATAACTACCCTCCATGGACAGATCATGGGTTTATAATAAAAAATAAATAATTAAAGAAAACAACTGATGTCTGGCAAACGGATAACGAGGGATGCTGCTAAGTTTTAGTGGATGTTGTGAGCCCTCCTTCTGGGGCGAAATCCACTCTCCGAAGCCATGGGTTGGAATCTGTTCATAAATGCATTTCCTATAGTAAAAAACAAGCTACAGGAAACACCTGTATAGCAAAATAACGGATTTACTCAGACCAGTTCTATATCCCTACGGGCTCCTTTATCGTTATGTTAATGGAAGATTTTCATTTTTTTTTCATGCTCACTATATAAAATTAACTACAGATAACAACTAGATTCAGCTCATTAATTTCAAACTCATTAAGGATCCTTAGTGTTAAGCTCGTTACGTTAGTGGAGAAGGATAATAGATTCCTTTTTCACCACTGGTTGATGAAAAAGATTCGTGCATGCGGAATTAACATTTTTTTTTAAGAAAGACATAAATTATATTGGTTGTTAATAATTAACTGGTGGGAGGCTTCAGCTGAGGCTAGTAGGACCCTACCAGCAAAGACGTACCGCTAAATCAAAGATGTTTGTGTTTCGGTACGATGCTGTATAGAAACCATAAGAGGTAAATCGCCTCTTATCAGATAAGCGCCCTTCTGACATAGAATGTATCATTACTTACTAACAAATGAGATTAGAGTCGAGCGCTTAAGAGTCAATTATAAAAAAAAACATATGGAGGATAGTTATCGTCTCCATAAACAAGTTCATCCTTTACCCTTTGCTTAATACCCAATTTATAATGGTAATGAAAATATGAGCTTATCAATCCATCAGCATTATTTAAAGTATGGAATTAGCTATGTACTTGTTCTATATAAATATAATTCTATGAAGCCGTTTTAGGAAATCTAGGAAAGCAAAATAACTAGCTGTAATTGGCTAAGACTTGCATTAACATAAATTCATGGGGGCGCTTATAAACAATAATCTCCTAAAACAATTTATTTATTACATTAACAAATTTAAACTAACGTCAAAAAACAATTGGTGTGAGAAAGAGAAAACACTTAAAATAAAAGAAAACTAATACGATAAGGCTGCCTTACCGCTATGTAGCGATTTCTTCCAGGCAATCTTTGTATTGAGAAAAATTGAAGAAAATAGAAGTATAAACTATAAAAAAAGAAATAGATATATACATAAATACGTACATAGATGTGTGTACTGCTTACATACTTGTAACGTAATAGATATAGTCAATAAATGAAAATTTTAACAAAAATTGAACCGCCAAACTCAAACACCAAAACAAACTCTTACAAATATATTAGTTCTAAAGGCGGTTCCTTTTTGTTAAAATTTTTATTTATTTTTAGATTTTTAATGAATCTGAAGTAAATTAACAAATTTATCTCAATATGTGTACAACTAAAAAACGTATTGCTCATATGAGACAGCACCGTTTAAATGAAACTACTTTACAAAGTTAAATTTACGAATTATACGAACCCGCAACCTAACACTCGTACGTTACAGGTTAGCTATTTTCCCACCCCGCTATGACCAGTCTTTTATATAGTAATCACAATAATGACATAAAAAAGCACAACACTAATACGCAAAAGTCCCCCCTCCCCTCCGGCTACAACCGCTTTATACATAATACACCTTATAAATATTGCAATGCAATAAGCAACAAACGTAAGCTCATTGCTATCTGATAACAGACAGTTACATATTCTGAAAAAAATCGCACCATTACTGTAAGTTGAGGAGTTCCATCGATCATCATATTTAACTACGACAGTCACTTGACCATACCGAAGGTAGTTAACTCAAATATCCTGAGATCTTATAAAAGATTCTGCCGACTATCGTCAGTTTGCTCCTAAGAATTGAAGACTTCCGTTACTTTGTCATGGATCAAAACGTAACCAAAATATCATCAAACATCCCTTTTTTTATAATTAAAAGAATCGGTTGCAGTGATCTTGAGTTATTCGACCAGTTATCGAGCATAAGCTTAATTCAAATTTAAAACTTATCCTAAAGACTAAAAAAATCATCGAGAACGGTTCACCCAGTCGAAAGTTATGAGGTAATGAACATAAAAAAATACAGACGAATTGATAACCTCCTTTTTTTGAAGTAGGTCAAAAAATTCACAGTTTAGAGGGCTTGTTGGAGTTAGTTTAGATGGCGACCAGTTGAAATGTATTATATAAATATTCTGAACACGTTTGCGTGATAATGATTTGAAAACCATGATTAGCAACAGCTGTATTATAAAGTTGGAAGTTGGAAGGGGAAGACCAAGGCGAACGTTCCTGGACCAAATCCAGGACATTTTAAATTACGGCCAGGTCAAGACTATGCTAAACCGACGAACTTGTATGAAAGGTTTAATGAGAATGAAAGAAGCGAAGGAGATGTGCAAGGATCGTGGCAAGTGGAAGGATGTTGTCTCTGCCTACCCTATGTATGTATGTATTATAAAGATCGCAAGTGGAAATGTTCACGCAGTTTGTTAATAAATAGTTAAATAACATTAATGTCACGAAATGGCAGTCGTTAGTTCGGAGCTGCGGACTATCCGGAGTCCGCAAACATCCCGAGGCTAAACAAATGATCGGAACCATCGTTGACTTTGCACTTCGTAATACAATAAATGAAGTTTATATCAGAGTGCACTTATTTACTTTGCGAATTCCAATCTAAATTCGGATCAGTGAGTTTAACGTAGTAATATAATTTAAATTAAACGAACTACAACATATTCCTGCCCTTGCTTTAAAGGTGACGGCCTCCTTGGCTGGTCCGGAATGGTCAGAATTACTATCAGCCATACCGCCTCATTGGTCTAGTGGTTAGCATGTTCGACTACAGACACGAGGTTCTGGGTTCGAGTCCCGGGTCGGGCCAATTCAAAAATTAATATCGAGTTTTCTATTAGGATTCTCTCAATATTTGCCTGAAGTTGGGAAGTTGGCGGTGTAATCCACCCCCGTGTCTCGGGGAGCACGTTAAGCCGTCGGTTCTGCACCTGATCTCTCTCCGGTCGTGTCGGATTCCCGTCACATCGGACTATGAGAGTGAAGGAATAGAGAGTGCACTTCTGTACTATGCCTGCCAATCCGCACTGGAGCAGCGTGGTGGGTCTATGCTCTAAAAACTCTCGCTGCTACTTACTTACTATCAATCAGCTAACAAGCAAAAATTTGCGTTTCAGTACGATGTTACGTAGAAACCATAACAGATAAATTACCTCTTACCAGTTCAGCGCGCTTCTATCTTAACTGTGTCATCATTTACCGTCAGGTGAGACGACAGTCAAGCGCTAACCTGTCAGCAATAAAAAATACAGTCATCTAATATGCCAAACTAATTACGAGAAACCTCTCCAGCACGTACTCTCACATCTAATGATAACCGTGACGCTGCACTCCGTCCTGTCGCAATTAATTATTTGTCCCACGCCCTCTCCTGCCCTACATTTTCCTCTCCTAAGATCAATCAAGTTGCCTTTTCTTATCCCAGGAAATCTCCTTGTGTAACCTTCGTCTGTATAATGAAAAACTATTCTATATCAAAAGTTAATTGCTATGGGTAATAGAAAATATACCTATCTAGAATAAAATAAAATGTCTTTGACAACATTTCACAATGGAATAGAAATTAAAGTGATAAATCACGTTTATACATATTTTATTACACGAGAAAGTCAGTCCTTAGTAAGAGATCCTCGTCCAGATTTCAATGAGGTCGTTGTAGCGGTTTTTCAACACGAGGCAGATGCAATAGCTCACGGCCTGGATTCAAAAGCCGCAGATCCGAAGATCTAGAATCTTAATGGAAGAGAATCTAGTGGTAAAATAACAGAAAGATCTCAGGTCCACAAAAAAGGACACGAGGAACTATAAGTCTTCTATAAGGCTTTCCTATGGAAAAAGAGCAAACACTGGCTATGGCTTCGACCAATTACTGCTCCAAATTGTTCTAAAGAAGAAGCCTCTTGTCACAAGTTTGATAAATAGACCCGTATGCGTACCACGAATCTGGCAGATTGTGTAGCTTAGAGTCCTTAAATGGTGTTCTCAAAAAGTCCAGGGAAAATATGTACAGCGCTTTCCAACTCCTTAAACCGTCAACAACCTTCTGACTCATATAGTTTATCAGAGTAAAAAGATCTCCTAGTCACAGATGAAGAGTTTTCTACAGGGTTTTATTGATTGTGAACCAAATGGCCAGTGTTAAATACATATTCATATTTCTGGGCGTCAGAATCGAGCACTATAATACTTCTTTAAGTATCGTTCTATCGTACGTGTTCAATTTGTAAATGGTACCCAGGATTCCTATATATTTATAACATTTAATCATAGTCTATAAACTATATTGCGACACTAATGTGGTGTTGTCCGCAGCAGGTAATATTCTCCGAGAATTACGTCGCCAGAAGACACGGCAATTAACTGACGTAGATACAGCAATATCAGTTTACTTTGCATATTTTCGTAACGTACGAGGGAAACCTTGTATCTTTTTCAAAAAAAATCCTACTTTTAAATTATCTCTAATAAGATGACACACTAATCAAATCTTACAGATGCTCAGTAGAAATTAAATTTTGATTAACCAATTATCAATTCCGTGAATATAAAGGAAAACTGCCTCATTGGTCTAGTGGTTAGCATGTTCGACTACAGACATGAAGTCCTGAGTTCAAGTCCCGGGTCGGGCCAATTTAAAAATCAAGTTTGAGTTTTCTATTTAGATTTTTTCAATTTTTGCCCGAAGTTGGGAAGTTGGCGGTGTAATCCACCCCAGTGCCTCGGAGAGCATGTTAAGCCGTCGGTCCTGCGCCTGATCTCTCTTCGGTCGTGTCGGATTCCTGCCATACCGGACTATGAGAGTGAAGGAATAGAGAGTGCACTGGTGCCTGCCAATCCGCAGTGGAGCAGCGTGGTGGGTCTATGCTCTAAAAACCCTCTCTCATGAGACTGACGAGGCCTGTGCCCAGCAGTGGGACGTTATTGGGCTGCTACTTACTACTTACTTTTTTAAAGGAAACCCCGCTCTTAGTAGAAGTTTACGTCAAGAAAGGATTTTTTATGCTAAATTTCAAATCAATCGAGCGATTACTTTTAAGGATATCGTCATGAATCCGTTGAACAAATGTTTTGGAATAAAGCAGACCAGTTCATTTGTACTGAATATTTTTATTTATAATTCAAGTCGAGTTCATTATATATTAGACAATATTATTCGGGTGGAGACGTACCCAAAAAATCATGGATATTTAAAATCGATGCTGACACTCTCGATTTATATTTGACCTAACTCAATTTTATTTTATATATCGATATTGTAACAGCTGTTAAAGAACACAAGTAATATATAAAAATTTGAACGTTCGCAAGAGTCGTGTCGACGATACAAAATTTACTGCAGCACGTTATACCGACATTGCAAAGTTTTATCTCAACCTGTCATGCGGCTGTCATGTTTGCACCGGTGTTGATGGAAACGGACTTTTGTTTATCTATTCTTGTACCGTGATTTTAAATAACGTTACAAAAATTTCGTTACACGTCAGATAAAAATCAATACTGTATAAAGACCATTTCGATTCGCCATACTAGGGATCGATCCTGAGACAATATTATTGTTGTATTAGGCAAACTTGGGACACATAGTCCAGTTAGGTCCAAAAGGAGGTCAACCGTCGAATCCAACTCGGTTTTGGAAGCCTTCGGGAAACTACGAAAGACCTTTTCGTCTAATATCAGTGTCTGAAGACAAAGCTCTTCGAACATTGGGTGTTGCCAGTGATGACCTACGGCTCCGAAACGTGGTCGCTGACTATGGACTTCATAAAAAAGCTTCAGAGTCACTCAGCGTGCAATGGAGAGGGCTATGCTTGGTGTTTCTCTACGTGATCTAATCAGATATAAGGAGGACTGTAGCAGAACCAAAGTCACCGATATAGTCCTACGATTCGCGACCCTGAAGGTGGATCGATGACATAGAGAGTCACAGCTGGCGCAAAATCGGGCCTTGTGGGCATCATTTCGTGAAACCTAAGTTTAGCCGTGGACGTCCATCGGTTGTAGAGACGACGACGATTACGCAAAAAAATAAGCATGCATTATTTCTAATTATAAATTGGTTGCCTTAGAACTTCAGGATTTTTTATTGCTGACAGGTAAGCGCTTGATTGTGATCACACCTGAGGGTAACTGATGATACAGTCTCAAATGGAAGCGCGCTAATCTGGTAAGAGGCAATTTACCTCTCATGGTTTCCACTTAGCATCATACCGGAACACAAATTTCTTTGCTTGTGGTATGTCTTTGCTGATAGGATAAGTAGTTACGGCCGAAGCCTCCTACTAGTCAGACTCAGGAAAACTATAAATTGCAGTTTCCTAAATTCGCCTTACTAGGTTTCGATCCCGAGACATCTGCTAGCAAAGTGAGGCCGTCTATATCATATATCATATTTTTCGTTTAGCTAAGAGTTACCGGGTTAAATTTCTGGTATCACAATATTAACCTACTATATATAGGAATTTGGATAGTTCTAGACTGTTGGAAGGCTTGGTTAAGTCAAGGAATTGTACTTAACGTCAGTTCAGATGGTGGGATCTCCTATTATTACATATATAATATTGCATAGCTAACCTTTACGCAATAAAAAATTATCAATTTGGTTTAATAACATATTAATAATTCTGAATTTCTATTACAGAAAAACCAAAAAATACTCGTTATTTTTACTTGCCAGCCTTTGTATAGTGCGCGACAAGATGTTTGAAATTTACAAGCCTCCCTCGTGAAAGTTTCATAAGAGGATGCCATTATTTCAGCAGGAGAACTACCCTTATAATATTTTATCACATTTTTGTTCTAGGTGAAACGTCAAGTGCTCCATGTTTAGCAGTATCTTCACCTGGACGGACAGCTCCAGCACCTTTAACAACACCGGTGAGAGCTAGTCATTTTTATTTAAGTATTCTAGTCTATAATAAATGTTAAAAACATGACTAGAGCATGGATACAGTTAAACCAAACGATGGCAATTGTCGATTTTAGAGCTTGTACTTTTTTAAATAAAGGTATATTGTATATGTTAGGGTTTTAAAAACAATGAAAAATGATTTTAAAAAAATGAGAGCGTTGAGAAGCATGAGTGGATTAAAACTGAGTGACAGAGTAAGAAATAGTATGATAAGAGAACATTGTGGTATAAAAGAAGACGTAGTGACTAAAATTGAGAATGGTATGCTTAGATGGTTTGATTATGTGGAGAGAATGAATGAAAGGAGACTGGAAAAACGATTTATGAGTGAAGAGTGAATGCGAAAGTTGGAAGGGGAAGACCAAGGCGAACGTTCCTGGACCAAATCCAGGACATTTTAAATAACGGCCAGGTCAAGAGTACTCTAAACCGACGAACTTGTATGAAAGGTTTAATGAGATTGAAAGAAGCGAAGGAGATATGCAAGGATCGTAGCAAGTGGAAGGATGTTGTCTCTGCCTACCCCTATGGGAATGAGGC
>JACTOM010000894.1:761026-866239 GCA_015832385.1 Elymnias hypermnestra
GGAGGTCCCGGGTTCGATCCCCGGTAGGACGAATTTAGGAAATTGTAAACAAAGTGATTTGTGTTCCGGTACGATGCTGTGTAGAAACCGTAAGGGGTATATCGCCTCTTAACAGATTAGCGCGCTTCCATCTTAGACTGTATCATCACTTACCATCAGGTGAGATCACAGTCAAGCGCTAATCTGTCAGCAATAAAAAAGAGCAAACACAAGCATTTATTTAATGCTTGTGTTTGATTTTTTTTGATATTCAAACACACACACACACACACACACAGATCCCCCCATCACACGTACATGCTCACTCACGCACACGCGCACTCACGAACACGCACACGCATCACTCACAACTTTCAGTTCTGAATTTTTAATTACATATCATTTTTATTACCTTCATATGTTATATTATCAACTTTTTATATCCTATTCTTCATTTTGTTATTTTCTATATGTAATCTTAAGTGGCCTTAGTTTGTACACTATCTCTGTATGTATATTTGTTTTTCTAGCTGTTGATTACAATAAAATAAATAAGATTCCCGACATCTTATATCATAGCAATGTGGTCTCCATCCAAGATCCCGGCAGTGCCTAAAGTATACAATAGTCCAAAATCCTCTATTCACTGTAACATTTCCATAAACAGATGCAGTCCCAAAAGAAACATCTTAAGGGTGACGTATCTGCCTTATGTTCAAGAAGCTTCCTCCATTCTTCAGCAAAACTTCCACACTCTTTATCTTTTACAGTGACTCTTAAAGTCTATAACTTATAGTTGAATAAAAGAACTAGCGTATGATACGTGTGGATATTTTGAAGTTTAATTCTCTATTAACAGATATGGATTGTCACAAAAACAGCTTCTCATTACGGTTATGCTCATTAATAACATGTGTCTGTATACATATTTAAGTGCAAAATGCTCTTAACAGAATTGCATGGGTAAACTTGACTCCAGTCCGTAATAACGTTCCAATTTAACACTGAGCCTTAAAGTGGGGAGGAGATCGTAAAAGCGTCAACGTGTCACATAAACTCCGTGACGGGAATCACGAGAAACGCGATTTTATCTTCGAGTCAGTCAACTTACGTTGGCTTAGCTTATAACTTACGTTAATACTTAGATTTTACGCCATTATTTGCAATGACACATTAAACTTCTGACTAAATATCCCAATTGTGAGCCCTTTCGATAGCTCTCACTCACGATATTCTGATTCTGGAACAATGAACCGCTCGCAGACTTCTTGCACAACGCCCTGCCGTCCACTTGTCACCAGCGCGAATATTAAATGATAGACTATTTTACAGCAACGAATTCCGCGTTTTTTGTTCGGAATGTGTTTGGCTGTTAGCCCTATTGGCTTTTACAGCATAACCGGAAAGAAGGACGTGCTCTTAAGGAGGCCACAACTTTTCGAGTGCGAGCCCTGAAAAGGGCTCGCTCTCGTGGGAAACGCCACTTCAAGGGCGTCTCCTGCAAGACCGAGCCTCAGCTTGGAACGACGTTATCATATAACATCATATCGGGCATTGGGGAGGGAGAGAAAACTGATTAAAAGCGTCCCCGGTAGCGTGGGTGGACCACGTCCGGGCGACGTTAGAAACTGGGGACTTCGACTTCGTTTGTGTATGTGTCTGTCGCTACCTGGTTTAGTAGATTGTTGACTGTCGTCTCGTCATCGAGGTCAAATTCCATTTTTTTTTTTTTTTCGTACTTTTTTTAGCTGTTAGCCCTACTGGCTTTTACAGCGTAACCGGAAGGAGGACGGGCTCTTATGGAGGCCGCCACATTTCGAGTGCCAGCCCTGAAAAGGGCTCGCTCTCCGGGGAAACGCCGCTCCAAGGGCGTCTCCTGCGAGACCGAGCCTCGGCTTGGAGCGACGTTATCGCTGAAACATCACCTGAAAAGGAAGAATCAGAAGCGCCCCCGGGAACGTGGGTGAAGTCCACGTCCGGGTGACGTCAGAAATCGGGGACCTCGACTCCGCCGGCGGAATCGNTATGTGTCCGTCGCTACCTGGTATAGTAGATTGTCCACTGTCGTCTCGTCATCGAGGTCAAATTCCATGCCAAAACGGGCCTCATATATGCTGGAAATACAGCTGGCAAACGCACACTATTGTGACAAGTTAACGGTGCGAATTGGGTTCTCTATATTACTAAAATTTTAGATATCTATTTGTTGTTTTATTACTTACATTTATCTATACAATTTATAACAATACGACGGTAAATAAAGGTATACAAAACAATATATTTGAATAAGATTCTAACTTGAAAATATACCAATTATATATGGAAGCTAGTTTGCTAGGGAAAAGTCGCGAACACCAAACTCAAACAGAAATTAGCTATTTGCGGGGGAGATATGATGTTTACTAACACATCCTTACGTTTATAGTCCGATAGAACGGTAAATATACGATTAGACATTAGAATCGAGAGCTTCACGTGCTCTCCCAGGCATGGGAGTGGAGCATACGGCTATATTCATGAGAAAGTAGCCGAGAGACATTAGTACCGAGAGCTTTTAAGTGTTTACCGAGGCTGGGCTTTACAAAATATTTTTTAATTGGTCTTAGTCTGGAATCGAAACCTGTGATCTGTAGCCAAATAAACTGATCATTATACAAATGAAATTTTACAAGACTATATGAGAATTTGTAATTGATTTGACCATATACTTGAATGCGGGACCTCAAAAATTATAAAAATTTTATTATCTCGTACACAATTGATGCTTTTTAAGTTATTTTGTGACGGACATAAGTGGCATATCGTTAAGGTATACTTTGACTCTGTCTACATCCAATTTTGATGTGTAAATGTCACTATAATGTTAATATGGATTGAAATTATTTTTCAAGATTGAAATTTTTGGTGGCGAAATAATATTAATGCGGTAAAACTTTGCATTTGAACTCTAGTTGCCGTGCGGTGCGACCTCACAGTCTTGCACGAAACCACGCGCTCGTGAGAAACTTCTTCGGCAACTTTGAGATTATCTTAAATTATAATATTTAACGGCATACAACAAAGTCTGAACAAATTCGTAGCTAAATTAAACATTTTATTAACTTATCCATATTGAACTTGACTTTGTTATGTTTAGGAAAACGTTGCTACGACCTCGCTGGCGTAATCTTACGAAAACTTTGCGTAAACTGCACAAATGTTATCTCCATTCTTATCGTTTTCTGTTATATAGTCCGACAAATACATTCAAAGTGAAAGACCGATAATTTTATTGTACTCTGTTCAGCTTAATTCAACTTTGTTTAGAAGATTGGCAGTATACGAGTATGTACTACCAACTTCCTAATTAACATTATATAGATGAGAATTCCTTAAAGTAAAAATCCTATATTAATTGAATTAATTCGGGATACAAACCCAGGAATATATGATCAATAATTCTTATACAAACTTATAGATGGATATGTAGATGCCTCAGAACTCCTAAGCTAGATATCTCTTAAAGTACCCAATCGTATTTCGCGGTACCCTATTCATGTCTTTGCCCACAAATTTTTTAGAACCAACCTTAGTAACCATTCCACAGTACCCCGGCTATGAAGACTATACAGGAACTTAATTTCCAAAGATAACTCCATTGACATATTCGGGGATAAAATATATACCTTCAAAAATAAAATAATAAAAACGTTTAGAAGCTTCAATCAATAATTTGCACGAATTTAATGTTCATTTACGTATATTCCTTTGTATTTCTGCATTTTTCTTTACTTTTTGTATTACTTTTTACTTACTACATTATGTTTAAATAAATGTTTATACGATCTATGGTTATTGCATGATGTGGCTTTGAAATTACATGTATTGTACTACCTTTATGTATTTAATAGTTTAATTTTCTGTACATATGATTTTAATGGTGTCCAAATAAATAATTAAATATAATAACAAACGTCCAATGTGGTACAATAACTTGTCCAATTAGATACTAAAGGCGATATGTACGTAAATATAATAAGATAAATCTTTGATTAAAAAAGTTAAGAATCCAGATGCAAATATTATATATAAGACCAATGATTTCCATACCGATATTTTCTGGGTATCACTTAATGGATATACATCCTGGACCGGTCATAAGTACTTTTTTATTTATCTAGGATAGGTCTGCGCTTGACCTCAATCATGCCTATAAGATAACTATTCACCATTGTCTTAAAATAATTGGAGTTGTAGAATTGGGGAAACATGGAACAAGGCTGGGTATTCCACAGTTTTGCAATGCGGATCAAGAAAGAGGTTTCGAACCGTTTTGTGCGGATAGGTGGTATGTCTACAACGTATAGGTGGAAATCATAACGTCGCCGGGGCCTGCGATAGTCAAAGAGTACTGCTGGTATTGCATTTTGCAGTTCCTGAGAAAATTCCCGGAAGATCCTATAAAAGATAGACAAGCTGGCGGCAGTACCCCGATGTTGCAGCTCTGTAATATTGCGCGGCTGAAAAAGTCGTTATCAATCAATCTTCTGGCTCGTTTATCCACTGATTCCAATGCTTGTAGCTGGTACTTAGCTGAACCGTCCCACAAATGGCTACAGCATTCCATACGTGACCGCAACTGGGCTTTGTTGTTGTTGTGTTGTGAAGTACCACTTTACTTTATTGAGGATACCAAGTTTCATAGCGGTCATTTTGGCTTTGGATTCGATACACTTACCGAAGTAGAGATTGGATGATATACTAAAACCCTGAAAATGGGGGTTAACAAAAAGGCTCTCTTTTTAGCACTGGACAGACATGTCTGAGTTTTTGCTGCAACAAAGTTGACAAGATTAGCGTTGTCCCACTCCGATACTTTATTGAATGTAAAATTAATTTGTTCTACTAAGGCTTTTCGTTGCCTAACAGTCTTTGCACCACTAATTCTGGGACCAGAGCGCGAGAGGGAAAGTTTTTCTACCAAATGGCCACCAAACTTCATTCTAATGAAGGCATTCGATGATGATAATATCTTGTGAATAGAGTCAACCTTCTTAATCTATAATATAAAAATGAATCGCCCAATGTATTAGCAAGCGTATAACTTAACAACACCTGGGTCAATTTTGAAAATTCTTTTTTTTAAATGTTCTTTGAAGTCTAAAGATGGTTTTTACTACGAGCAAATTTCGAATAATTGCAGTGGAAAACCCTAAAAACAGCCCTTTTCTGTTTTCCATACAAACGTTTTCTAACTAAAATGTAGAGTCAATTTGACCTTTATCGCTATTCAATAGAGTTCATAATTAATTATAAGTACTCACTGTTGTCTAAGCAACATAGGTGTCTTCCTAACGTCAAAGAGTCAATTTGCACTTTATTGCCGCTGCACAAAGTTCAAAATCAATTGAATAGTCATAAAAATGAAAAAGCTATATGGATATTTAGTATTGCTGTAATTTCATTTCGAAAATCAGAATGAAGTCTGTCGGGTCTGCTAGTTGATATTAAATTCCTCACAAACGGACAGATAAGCCAATTTAGTTGAGCAAATTTGACAACAAATCTAAATCAAAACTTTAATTTCATTTCTTCGGGTCGTGTAGCAGAAATGTCTTAATGTAATGTTAGAAGCAGAGATTTCAACTTTCTATATACGCTTAGATATTTTGAAGGAGTCCCAGCAAATCGGACTTTAAATAAAATAAGTGGTTGAATTGATTTGTGCTTCCAATATCCCTGTTAACGGCAGCGATGCTCATATTTTCGGCAGATCACGCGTTGCTTCACACTAAAATGCATCTGCTGGCATCCCTCGCTGGCCAATAAGTCCTGCACTGTGGCATATATCTTAGTAAATCGCTGCCATTTCACATATAGCTTGCAATGTCACACAACTTTATTACCAGAAAATTGTTTAATATTTTCAAGTCAACTATATTTATTGAAGTGAAACCTCCTCTGGCACGTATACATGTTATTCAGACGATTTAATGAGAAAAAAATAAAAGTATTTGCGTACAAACTACACATGTCAGATGTGACACTTCTTTCAAATCTTGTTGATATTTATACAAATCTAAAACTTTAGATTTCCAAGACTTAAGGGGAGGGAAACGGAAGATATATTAGAAATTTAATTGTCATTAAAATATTAAAAGAGTCGAAAATTAAAACGAATAATTTATTGAAATCTCAAATGAGGAATTGTAAATATTTTTATTGCTGTCAGATTAGCGCTTGACTGTGATCTCACCTGATGGTAAGTGATGACACAGTCTAAGATGGAAGCGCGCTTATCTGTTAAGAGGCGATATACCCCTTACGGTTTCTACACAGTATCGTACCGGAACACAAATCTCTTTGTTTCGCGGTTCGTTTTTGCTGGTAGGGTGGTAACTAGCCACGGCCAAAGCCTCCCACCAGTCCAGACTCAGACAAATTAGAAAATACAATTTCCTAAATTCGTCCTACCGGGGATCGAACCCGGGACCTCCGCTAGCAAAGCGAATACTCGCACCACTGCGCCAGCGAGGCCGTCACCAAGTGTTTTTTGTCAATATTAGAATTTTTTAATTAAATTTTGTTTTTAATTTTAAAATTTATAAAAGAGAATTTATCAAATATTTTTATTTTGTTTTTTTATGAAAAATATTAAATGCTACATTTTATTTGTAAATATTAAAACCTGACCCTCAGACCTAATCATGCGCTTAAAGAAGTTTCACTTCAAAAATAATAACAAAATACTTATAGGTATATATAGGGTTATTGGCAATAAAAAAAGAATGAAGGAAAGGAAACTGACAAAAAGGATTTATGAGTCAAGATTGAATGCGAAAGTTGGAAGGGGAAGACCAAGGCGAAGGCCAGGTTAGGAGTACTCTTAACCGATGAACTTGTATGAAAGGTTTAATCAGAATGAATGAAGCGAAGGAGATATGCAAGGATCGTGGCAAGTGGAAGGACGTGGTCTCTGCCTATCCCTGTGGGAATGAGGCGTGATACTATGTATGTATGTGTTGGTAATTCAATGTAATCCCGTTAATAGGTGATAGGGCATTTTATTTTATTTACATTGAGTATTGTTTTTAAGTATTTTTTATAGAAATTTTAAGAAACGACCTTGTTTTTATTCCAAATACAAATTTCGGTAGCGTGGTTTATGATATTTTTTTAAAAGTTTATTCGAAATAAGCTCGTACTTGTTATAAATTGTGAGAGAGTTAAGAAAAGGCTATTTATTTAAATAAACTGCTAGATAATTTTCATAATGTTTTTTTAAGGCATTTTAATGAAAAGTAATTTCCAAATAAATATTGAAACATCGTTTTTCGTATCAAATTTTAATTTGCACTGATAATAAATAACCAGTACTTAATCGTTTTTATAAATTAGAAGAAAAAAGGAGATATGAAGGGTTCCTGTAATAAACTTTTAAAGCCGGTTTCATCTTTTTGAAAAAACGCTAAAATACCCTGTTAATCAAAAATTATTCAGTATTGCATATAGTCACCTCTATCAGTTTCTTACAAGAATACGATGATTAATTACTAATAACCTTGTTTTGTACATAAGAATTTCTTTACAGATAGATTTGGGTATAATGTGCTAACCTTAACAGAAAGATAAATACCATTGCAGACTTTTTAAAGATCTATTAATGAGAAATATCCCACTATGTATTGTTTTGTGATATATCTAAGGAATTTGGCAGCTTTATCGATGAAAGCTCCTAAGCTCTATTTTCTCCATCAATTCTAACAATGCGCCAATAAACAAACAAATTCTACTGTAAAAATATATTCATCTAAATGTATGCTTAGATGTAAATATAGATACGCCTATTTTAGTATCATTTATTCTGGTTAACGGTTTCTTTTGACAATCTGAAGAATAAATACTAAAGTAAGTAATAACTGTAATTGTGCTCGAGTAACGTCCTTTCTCGTTTTCCTTCCAATTAGCACTAATCACATATAACTAAGCTCTTTTAGCCATAGATACGTATCGAAAAGCTCTTACTTTCTTTGAATGGCTTCGTCTGTTACTTTAGCTTAAATAAGAAAGTATCTACTGTGGGTAATGGACATGATTTAATCATTGTTTCACCCAGAAAGTTTTGAAGTACAATATGAGGAATGATAGTGTGTTATTTATCCTTACCTAAACTAATATTATAAAAAGGAACTTTTGAATTTTTGTGTTTAGCGTAACAAACGTTTTTACACAAAAATTACTGAATCGATTTAAAAAATTGTTTCATCATAAGAAAGCTGCATTTTCACTGAGCGACATAGGCTATATTACTTTCTCAAAAAATATAGGGATCCCTAAGAAAAATGCATTAATGTAACCCAAGGTGTGATACAAAAAATCTATTAATGCTTGCGCTGTGGAAACTATTGAAGATAGAACAAAAAAATGTTCTGCAGTATTATAGAACATATTAATATCTACCCAAAAGTCTAAGATACCATATGTCCAAACACTGTAGTTATGCCACTATAACTACTTTTTTGCATTTGAATTGTTAATAAAAGAGCCGACAATAATAAAACCATATTATTAATAGATCTGTGTTAATCCTTATTCTATTAAATTATTTTATTAAAGACCGTTTCCATACCTGTAAAAAACTTTTTAACTTATTAAAATCGGATATTCCGTTCAAAAGATATAAGATATTTTAAAAGGTCAATCTAAAGAAAATAATGTATCCCGAGTCGAATTCCAGAGTGGCATATGTTGCGTTTAAGAAAGTTCTGACACAATAAAGTATTACAAATAAATCTCTCTTCTCTTAAAACAAACATCATAGAAGAATTTTTTCCACTTTGAATTCTTGTTTTTATTTTTAACAATTTATAATAATCAAGCTAAAAATTACTGGACAGATTTAACTAAATCTTTCAATACCTGTACAATATTTTTAAATTTACTAACGCCGGACATTTTACGTAAATGATGTTAAGAATTTATAATGTATTATTTATTGTAAAGTCAAAATCTGTATATTGATTAGAATATGAATGTGTATCTAATAATCTGAAAGAAAGTAATTAATAACTAAATGAAATAAAACTGTTATGTTAACAAAAATAAAACTATAGTCCGACTTAGTACACCTTCCACGTGTCACCAAAGTCCTCCAGGATGTCTGTCTATATATTCGTAACAAGTTTGAAAATTATTAAATGGATTCTCATGTTTTTCACCAACATACAGAGTCATTCTCAGATAAATAAACATATACGAGTAAGCGTAGTAAACAACACAAACTTCGGATGTGAAAAAATCTTTTTTATTAAAGCTTTGCCTATATTTTGAAGTAAAAACTTATTTTGCATCGCTGTGATTTGAAAATCGCTGGAACAAATCGTCGTCGTTGTCGCTTCAACCGATGGACGTCCACTGCTGGACATAGGTCTTACGTAATGACATCCACAAGGCCCGATTTTGCGCCACCTGGCTCCAGCGCCTACCGGTGACCCTCTTTATGTCATCGATCCACTTTGTGGGGGGGTCTGCCTACACTGAGCCGTCCGGTGCAGGGTCGCCACTCCAGCACCTTCGGCTCCCAACCTACATCGGTCCTTCGGACTATGTGCCCCGCCCATTGCTTCTTCAGGTTCGCGATTTGTAGGACTACGTCGGTGACTTTGGTTCTACTACGGATTTCTTCATTTCTGATTCGACCACGTAGAGAAACTCCGAGCATGGCCCTCTCCATCGCACGCTGAGTGACTCTGAGCTTCCGCAGGAGGTACAAAGTCAGCTACCACGTATCAGAACCGTAAGTCATCACTGATTCCGAACCAAGTTGGATTCGGCGGTTGACCTCCTTCTCGAAATTGAACCTACCTAGCTGGACTGAGTCTAATAAGCGACAGTAAAAAGAGACACATAAAATCGTAAGATTTATTGTGAAAATGAGAAAGGAAGCTTTATACGGTGTTTGTTAATGTTGTGGTTCTGTCTGTGCTCTGCTTCGCACCCCCTCCACTCGTGTTTACCAAGGCATCATGTAAATTGATTGAAATATAACGATTTTTAGAAAAGCCTAGCCAACTGGGAGCTTTAGTCGATAAAGCTGTTCAGCTCCTTAGACATATCTCGAAACATTTCTTATTTTTCAAACTATTTTTAGAAAAATATTCCTCATTAATACAACATATTCCTATCTTCTAGAAAATGTGTATGTAACATTGTGGTGATAAGAAAGATATTTAATCTGATACAGTATTAAATCTTTTTAACTTAAATGCACTATTTGACATAAGAATTGCACGCACATTCTTAAAATCGTTTAAACTATATAATAAAAATCTTAGTGATGATGATGCGATCCTAGGGCAAATATGTTGATATAAAATGTTCTATTATCCGTGTGAAACCTGGGCAAGTTAATAGTCCCAGTTTAAAATAGAGGCATTTTGATTGTTTCAATAAAACAACACAGTTTGTACATGTCCAAAAAAGAGCATATTCTACGTTCCACTGTATGTATTTTTTTATCTTTGTTTACCGATATTTCCGTCAATTTTGAAGCAGTTTAGTTTTTTTATTGTTTGTTTGATTCTGCTTGAATATGTATATTGCCTAGCTGGTCCCATAATTTTCGAATACTATACCTATTTCAAAACAGATCGACAATTGCAAATATTTTATTTGTGCGCATGAATGTCTCTGTCAGAGATGGAAAGATTTTTAATATTTATAGGGTATATTTTTAACTTTCACTATTATTAGATTTTTGTCTAAATACGCGACGTCAGAATTACAATTCCCTTCAAAGATAAAAGTCCTAACTCAGCTATTATTTTTGACCGTTGCAACTGATGGCAATTGATGATCATCAGTATAATCTCCACTATATTCTCTCCTTGTATATATACTCGTATTGTGTTCAAATTTAGTCTAAATTCATACTAAAGTATTGTATTTATGGTACTTGTATCAATTTCTAGACTCTCTGTTTGCTTTAGATGGTCTCAGAAACGGCTGGAGTGATTTTAATGCAACTTTCACAGGCAGAGCTTATGTTATGAGGAGCCACTTATGCTACATTCAGCTAGTCGTTAATAAAATACGTTTTCATTAAACGACATAAGTTCAAATACATTTATTTCAGTCTGTACTGAATTACACTTGTTTTAAAAAGTTTTAACACAGCTTGAGCGGGTTATTTCTTCTGAATTTAGTGCCGAATCTTTTATGCCGCCAGGTTTTGTAGCTATGTCAACAATTATGTTGGTGGTAACGCCCATTGGTTATTAGTTTCTCGTCCACTAACATTGAATTTAAAACGACTGCATACGGTTTTGACTTTATTCTTTTTAATTACTTGTTTATCTATACAGGCATGTAATGGACCTGGTGCATCGTGGACGTGGGGCGCTCGTGGCACGACGCCAACGACTGCCCTTGGTCGCAGCGCTTCTGCATCATTGAGGCCCGCTCCTGACCTCAACGTGGATGCCATCAAAGAAAAGCTGTTAGACAATCGAATCCCTGAATCCTGTGTTTAGCTATCAAATAATTCCTATCAGCATAAGTTTACGTTTTCAGACTTTTAAGACTCATTTTTTCCTCATACCGGCCTCCGATCTTGTACGTAATGTTTAATCCGACTGTTACCATCGCTGCTTCCTTATAGGCCTCCAATTTCTTTAGTGTTTTCTAAACAGGAACCAAAAGCATTTGACTATTTAGAATACATATCAATCAGTTAGTTTTGGCTTATTCATATTTAACAGCTGAGCGTAAGCGTTCCCAGTGATTTGCAGCTTAGACTAATTTAGAAAAGTGTATTTTCTCATTTGTCTGTATCTGGACTAGCGGGAGGCTTTGGTCGCGGCTAGTTACCAACCTACCAGCAAAAACGTAGTGCCAAATAGAGAAATTTGTGTTCCGGTACGATGCTGTGTCGAAACCATAAGAGGTACTCGTATATCGCCTCTTACCAGATTAGCGCGCTTCCATCTTAGATTGTATTATTATTTACTATCAGGTGAGATCACAATCAAGCCCTAATCTGTCGCTAATAAAAAAAGTATGATTTAATGAGGATTGGCATAAAATACAAATGCCTTCAAGGTTTCCTGTTTATATTTCCTTTCATCAAAATGCGCAATGACGGGTTTTGAGTCTTTTTTTTTATGAAACTTGTGCTTACTCACAAGATTCCACGTAAACCATTATTAGGCCACTAGTCGACCATCATATATTCAAGAGATGTCTACTACTAATATACTTTATTACACATTTGTTTCCTTGAAGACTTAATGCGGTATGTTTTTGTAGACGTCATAATTTACTTTGGTAAACCTTAGTATCTCTTTTAGTGAATAATGTTTGGATGTTTCCTAAACAAAACTTGTTATGGGAAAGATTTAACACTTCGAAAGTGATAAGCTGGCGTAATTTCGCTGTCATCGTAGTATTATCTCAGGGTCAGGAAGGACGGATGGTCGGTGTGGGAAGGCTTTATGTTTTAACGCGCCTCTTCATGACGAAATGATGCAAGAACGGCCTATTTAAAGAATTAATTCACCTTTTCAATTGATTTTCAAAAAATTCCGGAATACGATTGATCATAATATGGCGACTCGAATGATCACGTGTAAACAGATGGGGTCAGTAAATATGATGCGGATTGAAATGAATCAGTCACGAAATGGGAAATGCGTCGTCTCTTTTAAAGATCAGATTTTTCTTGTAAAGATTACCTAACTTTTCTACTCAAAATTGGTTCAGTAACGATGTCTGCACTTCAAAGTTCATTGCAGCATATAGTTTTTCAAATTATGGCCACTACTACCTAGTCTCAGCATATTGTCAAAGTTCACTGTCTTCACGACACAAGCTTTTGACTCCGTGTATGTTTATATCGTCTTTACAGTTATGATTGTATACTGCAAATATATGTTTTTTTATTTAGAATCTATAACAATTATAAATAACATTACTCGTATTACGTGTCACCTGTAGACGTCATAAATTAGTTATTTTTCTACGTAGCCAGAGCTGGTCAAAGGATAGCCTATCTCTCTAAACACAATAAAAATAAGGAAATTAACGTTTGATCCAAACCTAACTTGTATGTTTTTGTTTTGTACCTTGTTTTTATCGCTTTCTATTTCTGACTGAGTTTCCTCTATCCAAAGAGATTGCTTTTGCAATAAGTTGTCGTTTCGTAACTATAATATGCAGTAAGATCTATTATTTATCAATCTTTGTACAAAATACCTGTCAGGCTGTTCTTGCACTCATTACTTTAAATATATGTTACGATCCTCGATTCCGCTTCCGATTGTCGTTGTACGGGATCGCTTGAAGTATTAGATATAAGTGTGACGCCTAGCGGAGCGTACGTTCCTTATATGTCCTATGTACATGTTGTAGTTAAAACCATCTTGGGGTCTTCTCATCGTATTAGTTGAAAATTCGATTTTAGCAATGTCTTTTTTAATCTATCTTTCATACTGGACTTCAATTAGAACAAATAAAATATCATATCTTAATTTTACATCGCTTTAGTTAATGAATTTGTATTGTATATTACCTGTAATCTTTATGAGACCTGCTAAAATCGATTGTTCTGTAGTTAATATTAATTCGAAGACTATAATATATTTGTTATTTCGTTTAGATTAATTCTGTGATGTAAATAGTAGGTTATAAGCGACTGAGTCTTTGCCACTTTTTTACATGTCTACAATTGTAGCTAATTTGTCGTATGAAGAGACAGGCGGTCGTCTTTGTCTGTGTATATAATATAGTTTGTTATTTCTTCCATGTTAAGGTTAAGGAGTCGGCTTTACCGAGCGCTAAGCACTCAAGTGTTGTACTTCTTACAAGTAAAGCAGTGAATAATATGACAAAGTAGTTCTTGAATACCTTCTTTGCTTACTTATAAACGTTTCTACTTTGCTAGTTTTATATTACGTAAAAGACATTTACCTTTCGTCGTCGTCGTCGAAACCGATGGACGTCCACTGCCGGACAAAGGTCTCTCTTAATGAATTCCAATGTACCCGATCTTGCGCCGCTTATACCCAGCGGCTGTCAGCGACCTGCCTGATATCATCGGTCCACCTGGTGGGGGGTCTGCCGACGCTGCGTTTTCCGGTGCGAGGCCGCCACTCTAGCAACTTCGGGCCCCAACGTTCATCGGTTCTGCGAACTATGTGCCCTGCCCATTGCCACTTCAGATTCATCACTTCAGCAGTGGCAGTCACTTCAGCAGTTCACTGAAGTGGCATTTACCTTTGCCTGTTGTTAATTTCTAATAGTCCAAAAAATATTTTACTCACTGTTTGTAAATGGTACATAATTCAAGATTCAATAAGCTTTTACAGCACTTTCGAATCGTCAAATATACTTTTCTCCTTATCTAAAGTTACGAGGGTTCTTTTTTGCTATTCTAAGAGCCCACAACAAACTCAATCGGGTGTCGTTTTGTTTCTAATCATTACAATATAAATTTTATTTTATTTTACTTTGATTAGAGAAATTTACTTACTCCAATGCTTTTTATCTTCTAAGTAATCCTTCAAATTATGGAACCATTTCTGAATAAGCTTTCTTTTAATTAACGATTTCAATTGTTACATACTTTAATTGGTTCCATTTTCATTGTTTTATACTTAGGGACATGATTTTACTTTATTGTTAATCCTATTTATACTTACACTCTTTAAAACTAGACAAGAACCCATACAAAAGAAGATTTCAAAATTTACTAAGGCACTGACATTATTGCCATTGATTCACTGCTTTACTTTAATAGGATATTAACATAATTCAGTATGCGGATGCGCTCATCTTGTACAGTGTTCGTGGCGACGATAAAATGATCTCCTAGATTATATTATATAATAGTAACACTTTCATATCTGAACATATCCCTTTTAACCTTCTATTAACATATCACAGCTGTCATATTTAATTCATTAACATCATTTCCATTTGCGATGAAAAAAGGTACAACTTTGAAGATACTTATTTCCTAACAACACAATAGTTTGTTATAAAAATAAGTTACAAATTACAAAAGTTGTTTTCTATTCTCATAACTAAAAAGAGATGCCTATTAATAATTATTTTTACTATACTATCTCACATAAAACTGTCGACAGCGTATTGAAAATTGATGCGCAACAAAATTAGGACATCACGCGTCAATGGCGCTAATATACTGTGGAGCGCTATTAAAAAGTTATATTTTACGGTTTAAATTCTATAAAATCATGAGAAAGATTTAATACACAACCATTTTTAGTAACAAATAGTCTATTCTCTATACATTCCGTAAATAGATTTTGTATGGTGATCATACGAAACAATACAATCTTTGACTTTAACTACGGTATGGAAAAGTTTGCTTTTGCAACTTGGAGAGTGCTTCAATGACTTAAATTGTTATCTTATTCTACAATTGCCTCTCCACCATTGAAGTTGGTTAGTTCAGTTCACAGACTGTTTATGCAAATGCATTCCTCTATGTTACATAGCCATAACTTCTTTCTTCTCCCCACATTTCTTTTTCTGGCAATTTGTTATAGTTTGTATCAGGTGGTATTTTCCGCCTTTTGATAGTTTTTACCATATTAGTTTTCCCACTTATTCGGATTTCCGTTTATTTATTATTATAATACAATCAAACCTTATATATTAGGTGGTTTCTTTTCATTTTGGTGCAAAATATTTAATTTCAATATGACTTTTTATTACTATCTTCTACCTCTCCATCATTAAACAGTTTTTCAAACTTCTCTCTGTACATGGCTAACCAAAACAGTTCACTGACTGGTTTTATGTCTTTCCAATCCCCTATATTATGGATTCCCTTAGCCATGGCTTCTTTCTTTCCACCACTCTTCTTTTTTCGGCAACTTTCCCAATAAATACAATTTGTTGCAGATTATAACTATCTCCTTAAACGGCTTGATGACTTTTACCAATTAAGTTTTTTTTCTGTCGACTTGTAACTATAACTAATGCAGACTTTATATAAAAAATCAGTTTCCTTTTCATTTTTGTGCATATTATCCGAAACTTAAGGACACATAACGAACACACAATGTTCTTATACGCTAATAGTAAAAAAACCACTACTTTGTAAAGAAACTTTGTAAATTTTTAAAACCGTTTTAAAATGAGATAATTTTGGACACAGTCGATGATTTTGTTGTAGTTTTAAGTTTATTTAAAGCTCTCATAAACGGTGATACACAAATAATTACATATAAGCCTTTGACAAAGCAACTCTTGCCCTAACCCAAATAATAATTTTTATAGTTACAGTACTTAAATTAATAGTATTAAGTTTAGTTTAAATTGGTAGAATACATCAAACGAAGGTAAAACTGTATACTTTATAAAAATCGTCGCTTTTTTGTAACGAAACTTTTGAAGTTAAACTTTTTTAAGCACGCTTGACTTAAAGAGAACCTACCAGCTATAACATTACCTTGCGGTACGATGCTGTAAAGAAACCCATTAAGATAAATTATCCCTTAGCAGGTTAGTATATTAGCTGCTTAGACTGTATCATCAGAAGAAATAACACTGAAGCGCTAAGTTGTCGGCAATAAAAATCACTAAAATTCTAGTTGTCATGTCATCTTCACCACATATCATCGAAGAGCTTTATTTTATCATCGTGCGACTGATATTTATGAACATTGTAGGATAATGTCTGATTAGGTAAATTAAATTTAAGCGATTTGTTAATATAAAGTTTAAAAAAAACAACTCGAAGAGTTCGCCCTACTGTTGACTTTATTTATTTTGGACGAGAAATAAAGGTTGTCTTGGAAGTACACTACTTGTTTTATTTTAACATAAATATGATTATATCCCAAATATTTGCAGCACATAAGATCACAATTATTGCCAGGGTAACACTATTCGGAATAAAATTACTGGATTTCATTTGAAAAGTCTCGACTTGAGTAAAGTACGTTTTGCTTTGGTCAAAGGAGTAAACGGTGTAAAAGAAAGTGATAAACCTACTTTTAGACTATTTAGTAGTTGGTTTTAGAACCTATATTAACAAAAAATAGACAAGATATTGCTGAGACAGACAAGAATATTATAATTTGTATTATAGTACATTGAACTGTGATTTATTGAAGTAAACGGCACAAAAAATCGCATAAAATACACATATTAATTTTTCTAATTACCGATATTAAGTCGATTAATTCTATTGTGAAATAGATTTTTATAGTTCTATAAAACCTGTATATTTAAATTTATAATTATTTATACATTAACCAAAATTATACCAGCAATGTGTCGTGTAAAAGTATAACCCAAAACTATTATTAAACATTTTCTTAGAATTGTTCGATTTTTCATGATGAAACAATGTATTCCTTTTTTTTTTCAAGGTAAAACTCAGCGATACACTCCTCATCCTTTAGTAGAGCATCAGAGGATAGGTTGACGCAATCTATCCTGGTATCCTGAGATACTCCAGCTGGGGAACTCAGGAAGGGGGTAGGAGAAGCGCAAATCTCCGCCTCCTACCTCTTAACCTCCTGTGCCGAAGAAGAGTAGCGTCTATAGAGTCCTCCCTCTGCCTTTCATGTACCTCCTTCAGCGAAATAAGGTGGGAGGGAAGCTACTACCCTCCACTTCCTTTAGCTAATGAGTATTGCGCCAAATATTCCCTCCATCAAAAAGTCCCCTTCGACCAACGACGTTAATAGATGCCCCTGGGATTTATAAACTGTATCCTGACGAGTTACGACGTCACGGGTAAATATGCAATCTACAACCAAGCAGGCGATGAAATTCGCAGAATGTATTGTTTTATCTTACTTCTTGTAAAACGAATTTGATACGTGTGTTGTACCGCATCGTACCGCGCCGCATCGCGTCGCAGACTTCCGTCGCATTGTGCCGCGCTCGTAACTAACTCGGACGTGCCGGATTCACACTCGGTACTGCATTTCCTAACCGGAACACTGGGCCGGGATGATAATCACCACGTTGTAAACAATGGCTTAACAAAAGCTATGATGTAAATTTTCTTACGTCAAGTAATTTATGAGCAATTGCGACTAAGGCTATGAATTATTTCAAAAATAATACTATCTACAAACGTAGGAACGATTTATCACTACTAGGTCACAACAAACTGCCTCATTGGTCTACCTCATTGGACTACAGATATGAGGTCCTGGAATCGTGTCCCGAGTCGGGCCAGTTCAAAATCGATAATGAGTTTTCTATTTGACGAAGATTTTCTCAGTATTTGCCCGAACTTGGGAAAAATTCGGCGGTGTCCAAATTATGTTAGTTTTGTTATTGTAATAAAAATAACCTTATAATATTACTATAATTAAAACGATGTTAGTAATATTAATGTAATTAAAATTATTTTACTTATATTACTATAATTGAAACAATATTACTGTATTAAAATTATTTTAGTTTTATTATTGTCGTTCAAAAATCAATATTGAGTTTTATATTAAGATTTTCTCAATATTTGCCCGAAGTTCCACCCCCGTGCCTCGGAAAGCACGTTAAGCCATCGGTCCTGCGCCTGATCTCTCTACGGTCGTGTCGGATTGCCGTCACGTCGGACTATGAGAGTAAAGGAATAGGGAGTGCACTTGTGTACTATGTATGCCAATCCGCAGTAGAGCAGCGTGGTGGGTCTATGCTCTAAAAACCCTCTCTCATATGAGTGAGGAGGCCTGTGCCCAGCAGTGGGACGTTAATGGGCTGCTACTTTACTGGGTCACAAATTTAATTGTCGCAACCGTTCAAAGGACCAGTTTTTCATACTTGTGTTCTTTTATCAATTGTATTTCATTTATCACAATGGATTATAAACAACAAATTATTAGGCAAAGATGACATTATTGATTTTCTTATAAAACATATCAAGCCAGTGATTTTTAGTCATGACAAACACTGCTCAATTTTGTATTGTAACATATATATCAAGCCTCATTCCCACAGGGATAGGCAGAAACCACGTCCTTCCACTTGCCACGATCCTTCCATATCTCCTTCGCTTCTTTCATTCTCATTAAACCTTTTATTAAAGTTCGTCGGTTTAGAGTTCTCTTGATCTGATCTTTATTTAAAAGGTCCTGGATATGGTCCAGGAACGTTTGCCTTGGCCTTCCCCTTCCAACTTTCACATTCATTCATAAATATTTTTTATCAGTCCCCTTTCTTTCAATCTGTCTACGTGCCCAAACCATCTAAGCATACCTTCCTCAATTTTAGTCACTACGTCGCCTTTTACACCACATATATGTAAAAAAAGTAAAACGGTATCCGATGGTAATTATGAAAGTAAAGATTGGCCTCAGATGCGGAAAGTTTACGTATACCGATATTTTGTAAACATTGTATAATTTTGTATAAAATTCTAGTGAAATACATTTAGAAATTTCGCTCAAAAATATTATTTGGACATGAAGGAGAACCGAGACGATGTAATTGAATTCCGGCGAACCGACGCGCAGATCAAATATTTATTTGCATCGGCGACCTGATCCCGTGGTGGAATGGAATCCCACGCGCGTGACTTTCGACACATCTGCGGTTTTGGCTTCCGTATTTTTTGTTGACAACAGTAAAAAATGCTTTTAAAATTAATGTTTTAAATTATTTTCATCCATGGCAACAAGCTCTACACATTTTCCTATAAACATGTCCATAAACTGCGTCGGTTCGTTTATTCCGCTACAGTTATAGATATTTAATTCTAATTGGAGGCCTAATTTATTTAAAACTTATTTTAAAGGGGCTTGTTGCTAGAAGGTCTGTGTCGTTCTGTAGCGTCCTTCATTCAAATTGAAATTTACTGAAGATATATACAATTCTGAGTCCTTTTTATACAGCCGCCCCAGGGCTCTGACCTCCTCTGTTAAAAGTTGCCCCAAGACACTGTTACAGTCACCTACCTCTTGGAGTAGCAGGAAACTGGTACATAACCTTCTGTCGTTACGACTTGTTTCGAACACATTCCATCAAAAAGTGGTAAAAATCTTCTGGTCTATCACAATAGAGACAATTTGGCATGTTGACTTTTCCCATTAAAAATCCAAACTAATTTAATTGAATGTGTCCCGAACGCAGTCTCAAAATATGTACAGAATCCTGACGTTTACATAAACAATTGTCAATCCAAGATTGGTTAGGTCTCGACTGCATGGTATTACCAAATCCCATTCTTTCGAGATCTTAGATTAAACTACTCCTTCCATAGATCTTTACACTTCACTTTTTATCAGACTTTGACATTTTGAATGATTAGGAGAACTGTGTATTAAATCTACTTCATATGTTGCCTGGTCAGCAAGTTGATCCACTTTTTCGCTTACCCCTTATATATATGAGACGGTATCTATTGAATTTTTATGTTTTTCTTTTGGAATTTAATTTTCAAAATACTTTCGATGGCGCGGTAGGCTATGGGAAATCTTGGAAAAGTCCACCACTATTTCTCTTGGTATTCTCGAGTTTGAAATAAAACGAAAACTGTTTGTTACACCGAATCACCTTGTCTTCTTCCTGAAGGAGGCAAATGAGAGGCTAAGGGAGCAAGAGGCTGGAGCTTTCCCTCGCCGTCAGTGGAGGCTTGGTGGGAGTAGTCGCATTTATGCACTTCATGCCTCACTCTATTGAGTGTTAGATACTCATAGTCGTTACCATCCGGGTCACTAGAGTGAAATGCAGTTAGGGAATCTCTAGTGATCTCACTCATGGATGGGGAGGGATCCGCTGGGTTTTAGCGGGTATTCTGTTATCAGTGAATCCCACACTCCCGATGGAATTAGTCTTTCATCGCGGTGCGTAAAGGCATTTCCCAGCGAAAAAAAAAACACCGAATCACCCAAGGTCTGAAGAGCAATATATGCCTTTTTATAATAAAATACAGTTAGTAACGAAAAGTTGGATATCGACGAAAATAATGGCGTATATTTTTAAATTTACTTGAAAAATAATAGATCAGGTACATAGTAAATGTTAATATAAAATAGCAATAAGGTGTTTTAATTATTGCTATTAATAATAAATTGAAATTCGCACGTGGAAATTAACCGGGACATCATCTTTCTGATGATTAATTTAATCAATGATTGTTTAAATTTTATTAAGATGTATCTAAACCAGTAACTAATATGGATGTAAATATAACACTTTTTAAGTTATAATCATTTTATTGCATAACATAGCAGTTTTAATAAATATTATTAGAGTAAAGTTAAGTTAATTGAAAATGCTTTATATGTTATTAATCCAAAGTTACTAGTATTAATTTAAACAAAGGTGACTTACATTTAATAAGAAACACACATGAGTAATTTTAACCATGACAATATAGATAATAAATATTAATTGTTTACGTAACTAAAAATCGTTGTAAAATCATAAATAATATGCACGTAAATCTTAATTTAAATACAGTGCAACCTTAATAAAAAGACTTCCTCCATTTAACAAATTTTTCGTAGTCCCTTTTAATTATCTATCAGCGTAAAATAGGTCTTTACTTTACCATTTTTTTTACTAACAATGTCTTTATAACGAATTTTCAATTATAGAAACCTCAATCAATATGATTCTTAATACCAAAGTATGTAATACAGGTGCGACAAGTTCCGATACGTTTTTTTCGTAAAATAATTGAATGAAACTATTTCTTTATTTATAACAAATTTTAGACCAATTTGAACACAATATAACAGACCTCAGTTTAACTAATCAATAGATAAATAGAATATTTCCTTGTTACCGTCGGATGTCGAGGTTGCACTGTATAGCAATACAATTAATTCTAAGTAATAATATTGCATAAATAATGATTAAATACAAAAACACTTGTTAGATTATAGTTTATAAATATTAGTACACTTCAACGCTTTCTTGGTGCAATACGGTGTCCTGTCGAAACATTTCCACGTCCACTTCGCTATCTGCCTGCATTAGTCTGCCACGACCCTCCTACAAACATATACTCGTATGTACTTAAATATCGCTCATAAGTTGAAATACTCTATACAAGGTTTCAGGAGACCACTCCCGAAAACAAAGACAGATAATAGTACTAAAGACACATTTGATGATGGGACGGAATTGATCCTGATTTTTAAAAAAAATCATTTATTTATTTAATCACTATCATCACAGGTAATCCTAATACAATAGTGAAAAAGTTATTCTATCTTATTATCTAAAGATTTATCCTATTATTAATCCTATAGGATATAATATTTAAAGCTACCTTTGTGAGATCACTCAGAGAACAATGAAAAATATCAGATTCAGTAGCAATAGAGTTAATAATACAAAGCGCACGCGTCAATGGTGCCTTGTTAAGTAAGTTGGTGCGACCGCGAGGTACCAGCAACAACGGCGGTCGTCGTCTTCGCCAAACATACTTATCCGGAATATAAAATTGCACGTGCCCTAGTAAGTCGGCATTGTGAATTTTACATGTAATTATCCTTAACATATATATGACTAGTGCTAGTTCCCTCCTAACTCTGAGTTCATTGTACCCGACCATACCTAAGACGAATAGGCTCGGATACATTAACGGATAATATGGATACACCCCAAATAAGGTCTTATAAAGGTTTCTAGTAAATTTATTTTGTACTTTCTCCAACATGAGGCTATACTTAGTTTCATGCGGAGACCAAATGACTGCATTTCCTTCTAAATGGCTTCTAAATCATATCATATTTTAAATACATTTTATTAGCATTATTTACGCTCTCATGATACACAATCAGCTGACGCTCGGGTCAACGATAGCACGAGGCCGCCGCCAGTGTACATGTAAAAGAAACTACTAAATTACGCGAAAGTGTGTTGACCAGTACGTTCAAAGGCGCGGTGTTCGCGCCATCTGTAAGCTTTCCGAGGTACTAATTCGCTAACTATCGGGAAGCGGCGCGTCTTCATGCGTTAGAGGGCGCCTCCTGCGCCGTTCCATAACGCATGCCATCACCATTTATGGACCCTGGTAATTAATGGTAGCCTCCATGGACCAGACAAGGATGGCTCGAATACGCGACGCGGTGGTTTTTCGCTCCTTCGCTCAATTTAGTCGTGCAGTCGTTGACCCGAGCGTCAGCTGGTTGCTTTTATCAATGCCGTTTTTTAGTTATAACGCTAATAAAACGTTTAAAAAAATATGACTTTTTTATCAGGATCGATTTCTCTTCCATCCCATCGTTACAGGTGTCATTAGTACTATTGTCTAATTTCGTTTTTGGGAGCCGCCTCGTAACCCTTTGTATTTCTATACATAATTTAGAAGCAAGGTTTTTATTTGTCCTAAGGGGCGAGCTCTGAAGGAGTCTCGCTAAGAGCTAATCTTACTGAAAACGCTGCTCTAAGGGCATCTCCAGCGAAACCAAACCTTGGATTGGAACAGCGTTAATCTTGCATTTATATTTAGTTATGTGTAACTTGGGAAGACGATGCTTATGGAATGAATGAAAGGAATGAAAGGAAACTGACAAAAAGGATTTATGAGTTAAAGCAAATGGGAAAGATGAAAGGGGAAGACCAAGGCGAACGTTCCTGGACTGGTGACTATGAGAATGAAGCGTGATGCTATTTTTGTATGTAGGGGAAGACGAAATAAAGCTCCCAATTGGAGTCACATGGAAGAGGAAAGCTGCTGACTGAAATAAACTGGTCTATTCTGGAGGAGGCCTTTGCGAAAACGCAACTCAACCGGTGTCATTTATAAAATAAAGTTTGTAATTTAGGTTTAAGGTTGTCAATAAAGGTTATTATTATTATTATGAGTAACTTGGATTGAATAAGGGGACCCATCAGGTGGTTGGAGCCCACGGTCTGGTGACTTCATAAATTGGAGACCTTGACTCCACCGGTGGAGGTACAGTATTGTATTTGATTGCATGTCATACCCGTATTGATAGTGAAAGCTAGAAGCTCTCTGCCAGAAGAATTTAAAGCATTAGCATTGATTATGAAATTCGACTTTGCTAAATTAATAATGGCAGGCGCGTCATACATGAAGATGTGCCTTTACAGATGTTTCGCGTTAAACTTTTGAAAATTACACCACAAAGGTCATCATTCTGAAATTAGATGATCATAAAATTTTAATTTATTTACTTTAAGAATAAACGATAGGCAAAATAAAAAAAATTCTCTTTGGTTTTCATCATAAGTCTAACTTTTCATTATTAATCACACTTGTAACTTTAGTCACACTTAGTATTTCAAATCATAGATAGATTTAACTATAAAAAATATATACTACTCTCATCGTGATTTCAGTACAAAAAGGTTTTATGGACCCATAACCTTAAAGATTGTATCTAGACTTGACAAACATCAATCTAATTTAGGAGACAAATATTGCTTTTTTTGCGGCTTTAGCAAAATTTGTTTGGGGAACAAAATTAACCTTATACAATGAAATATAAAGTGTACCTTCGGATGCATCAAGATGAAAGGTAGCTCAGCACTGAGTTCTCCTCCAAGGGCTCCCAAGTACAGCTTCACTTTCACGCTGTAGCTCACAACGATACCGAATGCATCCCTTTGCTCAGGATCCAACAAACTGTAACATATACTTTACTGCAGGAAAATAACAGCCTATTAAAGTCGCAATGCATGCATTTGCATATATAATACACAGGTTATAATACACCTCATGATATTTTGCTTCAACGAAAAGCACAAAGATTAAGCACATCGTGATGCCTGTGTATGATTCAAATCCGCTTCTCTTTAAAACAAAATTCACGATTAATACAACGCTGACATAGATTAAATAACAATCAATAACATACAGGGTTGTAGAAGCAAGCGTTGTTTCTTGCCGTTTGAGTTGAGCATCTAGAGCAATGCCTCTTCGATCGCGTAGACCGCCCAAAGTAGGTCTCAGCTGAACAACTTTTTGCATGTTGGCACCCGGCTGCAACGGACACCCGTCCCTATTCCAGTAATTAGATTAATCTTAACAAATTCTTTATGAACCTCCAGAAGAAGCTACTTAAAAAATCTTGTAATTCAAACGTGGTACAAATGAAATCTTTTAGCTGAATGTAAAATTTCAGCATTAATATAATTATAGGGTTTAATAATGATTTCATTTTAACTCCCACTATGCCTTGATGGACACGAGTGGAGGGGGCACGAAGCAGAGCCCAAATCACCCAAGAAGGACTAAATAATGCTCCTTATCTCATTTTCTCCCACGTTCAATCATATCAATTTATGTGTCTCTCTTTTTAGTGTCGCTACGTTTCATCGATTCTCGAATCGTACTAATTTGGTGATATGTTAAAGAAGTCTTCACTTCAAAATGTATGTGTAACCTATCATGTGACTACAGTGTCTCTGTTGGCAAAGACTCCCAATTATTAAAACTATATCCGAGTGATATAGCAGTGTACGCTGTCATTTGGGCGACCGAAATAACTGATAGCCCAAAACCTACAACAACTGTAAGCCAGGGCCACCTTTACGACAGGTGACAAAAGGCGTCAGGCCTGGCATTGAATCTAGGGTCCTTCAACTCGCTTTGTCTACTGTGGATGGTATTAAGCCTCTTAGAGCTAACGGCGTAACGCAATCTGTGAGTTATATGGTCTACACATTTAACAAGGATATCACCAGCCATGGTTATTGGTATGCCACTGTCATGTTCCTTTAATATCGAAATTTTTCAGATTTGTTTCATTTATGTTAAATCTAACAAAATCGAAAAGAACATATAAGAAGTTACAAATTTCACATATCTGGGCTACCGATTTAAGTTTACTCGGTAGAGTTCTATTTCTATAGTCTTGTATCATGATTTAAGGTTGAGAACGTTGTAGTATAAAAGAAGACGTAATGAGTAAAATTGAGAAAGGTATGCTTGGTTTGGGCACGTAAGTAAGTAAGTAAGTAGCAGCCCATTAACGTCCCACTGCTGGGCACAGGCCTCCTCACTCCGGGGAGCGGGGGTTTCTAGAGCATAGACCCAACACGCTGCTCCAGTGCGGATTGGCAGGCATAGTACACAAGTGCACTCTCTATTCCTTCACTCTCATAGTCCGATGTGACGGGAGAATCCGACACTACCGGAGAGAGATCAGGCGCAGGACCGACGGCTTAACGTGCTCTCCGAGGCACGGGGGTGGATCACACCGTCAACTTCCCAACTTCGGGCAAATATTGAGAAAATCTTAATAGAAAACTCAATATTGATATTTGAATTGGCCCGACCCAGGGCTCGAACCCAGGACCTCATGTCTGTAGTGGAACATGCTAACTACTAGACCAATGAGGCAGTTTAGACCAATGAGGTAGTTTACGGATTAATTGGGCACGTAGAGAGAATGAATGAAAGGAGACTGACAAAAAGGATTTATGAGTCAAGTGTAAATGGGAAAGTTGGAAAGGGAAGACCAAAGCGAACGTTGCTGGACCAACTCCAGAACATTTTAAATAAAGGCCAGGTCAAGAGTATTTTAAACCGAAGAACTTTGAAAGATTTAATGAGAATAAAAGAAGCGAAGGAGATAGGCCATAATCGTGGCAAGTGGAAGGACGTGGTCTCAGCCTACCCATATGGGAATGAGACGTGATGTTATGTATGTATATATTTAAGGTTTCTACGTTCTCCAATATAAAAATAACGTTACCATATTCAATTGCATCTATAATCTATAGAGACCTTGAACAAGTTAAAACTTGTGTGTAAATGACGAAATTAACTTCAACTAACTGTGTCTCAACGCCAGTGACCACATTACGATACTGGCCGTTTTGGAACAGCACCACATCAACAGTCTGCAGAATGCTGGCCTTTATCTTTTTGACTATCTTGTTGCTATGGTTTCGAATACTTATGTTGACTGCTACCGTCTCGCCGTGGATGTAGAGCTGGAAATAAAAGTTATCATTAATATCGTTGTTGTCATTATAATTATAATATATATATATATATATATAAAAGCAACTTTTTTTTTCTTTGTTATCGATAAACTTGAAAAACTATGTGGATAGTCATTTATAATATAAAAATGAATCGCAAAATTCTTTGGTAAGCGCATAACTCAACAACGCCTGGGTCATAAATAATAAATTACAAGTACTCACTGTTTGCACTTTATTATCGCTGCAAGAAGTTCAAAATCAATTGAATAGTCACAATCCGACCAAATTGCATAGTCACAAAAATGTAAGAGCTAAAGATATTTAGTACTGTTGTAATCACATTTCGAAAATCATTCGTAAAACTGAAATCTGCCACATTTCAAATCATTTTGATAGAACGAAGTCTGTCGGGTCTGCTAGTTATAATATATTATACAAATTGTAATACAAAGGATAGGAATAACAAATACATACCTAAAATAAACGAGTATTAAAACATGAAATGATCTACTCAATTTGTGTTCAGAGTCCTTTAACGAAATCATGGCATATTTATGAAGTAAAACGCGTCTTACTTAGTCAGTTAAAGGGGTAACGCAGCTAATTTAACATTCGTCTTCATAATATTTGCACTGCCCATATTATATTAAGTCTACATCGCTATTTACATAAATCATAAATATGGGCGATCATATTGGATCTATATGCCCAAAATTTATACCAGGCCTTTATAAAATTAAGAACACTCCAATTCCAGCTTCAACTCAAAATACAATATCAAGGAAGGGTTTTACTAATTCTCAATATGTATACTTATTTCATTACTTACTTAATAAACTTAAATTAGTTACTATTTCTTCTAACATGTACAATATCTAATAAATTTTTTAATGTTGCTAGTTTTGTTTCGACTTAGGGTTTAGGGTAGAGATCATTTGTTGTATTTTTTACCAAAATAAATAAGACGATGTATAAAATAAAATATTGTACAAAGGTTGGGTCTACATAGGCCTCCTTGCCCGCAGTGAGATAATTAGAGCAACACGAAGATCTCAATTTAAAATTAACAGAAGGGATGTTGGTGCTTTTCAAATCATTCTGCCCGCACCTATATCTCTCCAGGCAAAAGAGACTCAAAGACCACAATAGTAAATAAGATTTAAAAGGAGACTCAGAAGTCTTAATAAAGATCTTTTCCAGGAGCCTTTTAACATAGGAGACTTCTTAATGATATGTGGTATAGGTACAATGGAACTTATGGCACGGTTCTTTAAGTCCTACATTCAAATGAACACAGACGAAGTTGCACAACTCAATTAGTAATATATTCGTAATTAGTAGTATATTCAAAATGATTTCAACTGTGGACTTTGCAACAAGACCTTACGAAAGATAACGTTACAGAGTTCTCCTGTTTTAGAAACGCTCATCACTTTTTAAACTACGAAATATAGTATATGTTATGTATAAAACATTTCAATGTATTATTTTTGATTATAGTTTACCGAGAATGAATAATTACTTAAGTCAATTTTTTCTAAAGTTACGTCATAAAAACACAATATTGATTATCCCGTATCAACTACTAGTTGACATGATTTGATAGTTCTGTCTCAACTCGGGCAATCAGAAATATAAGCAACTCTTTCTTTTTAAATCACAGTTTATCATAATTGTATTATCTTTTTCACTTCTCGGTAACTGTCGTAACAAGATACACGTTGAGATAATACCAGACAATAAAAAAGAAATCGGTTACAAAATGACCGTTACTAAAGCTGCGTGTGTTTTATGGTATTTTATAAACTGTGAGTGGTTATTAGTAATTATTTATGTTTTTGATTATATACATGATGTGAATAACAATTAAAACCTTTAAAGTAAGTTTTAATTCTAAAGATATGAGCCTATAAATACAAGACGGACTTTTTTCACTATCTCAAAGTGTAGCGCAACATCACGCTACACCAGTGTCTTAATTTAATAAACAAAAGATAACATTGTATAGTTTAATAACTAGCAAATATAAAAAAAAACATAACATTCCGTTAAAAAACGCGGTCAAATTATGGGAGCCGTTAGTCACGAAATTTACTGCTAAACCAAGAAAATTAAAGTATGAGGTCGAAGTTAATATCAATATATCCCTTTTCCCTTAAATCCCTATAGAAACAAATCTTTAATTACTAATCTCCTAGCTTTCCGATACAAATATTTATTCAAGGCAAATCGAAGGCATTTTATTGACCTTCTATCCAATTAGGGCGTTACGATGAAGCAAATGTTTCACAAAGCCAAATTATTTTAATATTGAAGATGTTTAAACCTTACAAAAAGATTTCAGACGAGATTTACTTATACGATGCCTTATTATTTTATATATTTACACAAAGGGATTTGAACCAAATTGTTTCGTTGGTGCAAAATTACGGTCAAAGACTCCGTTACATAAATACTAATAAAGTGTTTTTTACTTTTTAAAATTAACAAAAACAAGGTAAAGTTTTTGCACTACTAGGTCTTGTATAATAAGTAACCCAGCGGAAGTTAAAACTGTATTACCGAAGTGCTGTCAAAAAGAGTTTAAAAAGTCATTATGTTTTAACCTGTTTGTCAAGAGTTAGCTCGAGCTCCAGCTGTCCTGGTGACAGAACGAAGTCCTTTCGTACCACTGTACAAGGCTGTGGACCAGGCTTCTCAGGTGCATACTGCACTTTACGAATACCCAGCGCTACCGTACTCCTGTATTTGTAAGTAATCATTAATCGTGAACCATCCAGATACACCACAAAAAAAATAAAGTAGATTTTTACGTATATATGTATAAAGGCTAAATCTGCTTCTATTATACAGCTCAAGAGTTTGTTTGCTTGAACACACTAATTTCTTTAGATATATTCTTTCAGTGTTTGATAGCCCATTTATCGAGCAAGGTTAGAGACTATAACATCACGCCAAATTCAATAGAAGCTGTGCACCAAAGAAGAATGTTTGAAAATCGGGATATTTTTCCTTTTAAAAACTTTCGCTGTCTGCTATGGGTAAACGGTTAAAGCTTCGCAAAACTGATGTATCACAGAATTATTTCCATTTAAAAGTTCTAACAATAACTCCACGACAACATATGTCTATTTTTTATGGTTTGCTCACTATAGCCTTTTTTGTGGTAGCGAAATTTGTTCCATCTCTGTCTGTCTTATGAGGATTTGCGCGTATAAGCCATATTCACGTGTATTAATTGATATTTGTGATTAATATGTTTTTTTAAGCAATTAAATTAAATTCGAGCTTTCTGTTCAGCAAATGTTTATTACTTAATCACAATTAAAAAATCCGGCCATAGAATTTTTAATAGACAGAATTGCCAAGTCATAACCTGTCTTGTCCAATATCCTTCAAAAACCTCTTGAGTGTCGGTCCTCTTAGGCTCAGGGTCCCGTAGCATTTTGCCAACTCTGCCACCCAATAGTTACACCACTGATGAGCTTAACTGTTATTTAAAATTTCCAACAACGACCTTTTTCATGAAGGAAAATATCATGTAGAAATCTATTTATTGTGCCATATATCCAGCGGGTCAAGGTGGATAAGTCTTTTTTCGGAATGAGGAGGTTTAAGCTGTTACTTTCTTTGTACAAGAGATTCCTTAGCATAACAAAGTAAAAGAACTACCAGTATAAACAATCTAACATTTCTAATTTAAAACTTGTTAAACGTGATAAGTAGGCTATCAAACTAAATTGTATCAACACTTACCACCATGTAAACAATCACAAGTCAAAAAAATGCTTTAAAAAGGTTTTTAGCTAACCTGCGATGAGTGCGGTCAATCTCAGTTTCTCCTACGAAAAGCTTAACGTAATAGTGTACACCGCAGGGTTCTCCATCATCTTCTAGAGCTGGTTGCAGCGTCACAGAACCTGGTGACCCTGCGGGTAACGTCAACCTGAAGGGCAATGCGTTTTCACCCAGCTTCTTGACTAGTCGTTCCTGTAGGGATAATCCAATTAAATTAATATTATCCAATTTTAAGCACGCTTCATTTTGCGGGTATTGAATGATTCTAGGGCATCATGCTCGAATATGTAAAGCTCGTTCTAAACAAATACCGTTATCTGGAGGAGACTAAAGAAGGACAGGAGGACTAAATATTGGATACTAATTACAAAATTTTAAAATATTGCTAATTATTATTCTCCTTTTAATTATGTTTTCACTTCTGTCGGGTAGTATATACTAAGTTTTTTAAATAAGCGTGTAGAATTTTCATTTTCATATAATGAAAACTCTTTCCACTCTTAAGGAATAAATACTCGCCTTTTGGGATTCCTTTAAAAAGATCTAACAACTTTATTCCGAAATCGTTTTATCGGTTCTTATATTTGAGGGCTATTTTCAAGACATTCCCATTGAAGTTATCTGATCAAGCTGAACGAATGATCGAGGAAAAAATTTTGTCGACTGTTGGCAATACTTTTCTCAATCCACACGAGAGCAGCCGCGGGCTAGTTCCATCCCGCTAGCGTGCCTAAAGTTTGAGTTATTATTTGTCCAATAATAAAAAGACCCTCCAGCGGTATTACTCCAAGATGGAAGTATTTGTCACTGAATTGTTTTACCGCTGGAATCCAATCCGATTACAAAAATAAAACGAATCAAAATAAAAAATATCTGAAATCCTCAATTAAAAATGTTGTTATAAAACCATTATGACTAGGAGGTGAACGTGTTTTCTCGGATTGAAATTTTAACTGCTTAAAATTTTCTCTTAGAGGCTCTCCTGGATCCATATTTTATGACAGAAATTTTATAAACTTTACTTAGTTATTCCTTTTATTATCACTGGAAAATGTCTTTACGCACCCTGACGGAAAAAATTCTCCAATCGGAAGTGTGGGACTCGCTGAAACCCAGCATATCAACTAAAACCCCGCGGGTACCTCCGGGTTCTCATTCATGAGTGAGATCTCTAAAGATTCCTCAACCGCATGTTGTGACCCGGATGAAATTGACTATGAGGATCTACAATTCAATGGATTGGAGCATGAAGCGCATATGTGCGTCTTCTACCCAGCCTCATCTGACAGCGAAGAAGGGGGACAGCCACTTGCTCTGTGATCCATGGCAAATGCAAATTTGCCTCCATCAGCGATATAACGGTGTCGTAAATGAAGCCAAACCAAGTAGGGTGTACCAACTTCACTTGGGAAGATCTCCTCTAGCCAACAACAACGAGATATGTCACTTTGGAACTTATTGGTGCCTGTCAAAAGTCGGTAATCCGTAACATTCAACTGTCGCACTGGTCTCATGTTTGGCTACAGACATGAGATCCTGGGTTACAGACGAATTCGAAAATCGATATTGAGATTAAGATTTTTCCAATATCTGCCTGAATTTGTGCACTTCGCGGAGTATTCCGACCCCGTGTCTCTGAGGCACTTTAAGCCGTCGGTCCTGTGCCTGATCTCTCTCCGGTCGTGTTGGATTATAGGACTATGAGAGTGAAGGAACAGAGAGTGCATTTGTGTACTATTCTCTCTATGCTCTAAAACCCTGTCTCCTATGGCTGCTACTTACCATATCATGTGTCTATCTATTGAGTCACCATCATGGCTCGATGGATACCAGTAAATTGTCAACGAGGCATGGCTGTTCCCGCTCATATAGCCTCAAGGGCTTCAAGTGTCATTCAATCGAACTGTAAGTTATTATTCGAACAATGGAGGGTCATCCCACTGTGATTGCTCGCTTCGGGATGGCAGAGAGTTCGAGTCCCGATAGGATTTAATACCCGGTTCCCCGCGGCGTTCGTTCCTGGATGATCCAATTACCGCAAGCACAGCTTGTTAATACGAACGTTAATGCGGTTAAATTATTAAATTATGAAATGAGTTACGTTGTTACTTAGCAATTCAAGAACCCGGTTGTAAAGTTTGCGTAACAACCGTGTATGTTACCAACGTGTAATTTCATATTTAAATATTTTAAATTAATAAAACTCATTTATATTAACGCTTAATATTAATAATTATATAATTACTTGAATTGTATTAACTGTAATAGTACTGTACTTTATGCCTACGGTCTGTTTGTTTACTCTGTCTCCAATATATTTAGACCAGTTTCGAAAATGTTGCAAAGGATTATTAATTTAAGAAAGGTAGGACCGTTCTTTTTTTTTCGAACTGTGTTTAGCTGTTAGCCCTACTGGCTTTTACAGCGTAACCAGAAGGAGGACGGGCTCTTATGGAGGCCGCCACATTTCGAGTGCGAGCCCTGAAAAGGGCTTGCTCTCCGGGGAAACGCCGCTCCAAGGGCGTCTCCTGCGAGACCGAGCCTCGGCTTGGAGCGACGTTATCGCTGAAACATCACCTGAAAAGGAAGAATCAGAAGCGCCCCCGGGAACGTGGGTGAAGTCCACGTCCGGGTAAGGTAGGACCGTTTTATAAAAAAAAAATATTTATAGATATTTTATATGGAATTTGTAAGCCTATAAGTTGCGTTTATTTCTATTATTTATTAATCTGTACCAATATTTAAAAGCTGAAAACAGTCTGATTGCTGGAACGCGATAATCACAGAAACTACTGGACCGATTTAAAACATTTTTTCAGTGTTAGATAGCCCATTTGTTCGTTATGCTATAAATGCTATAAATCATATGCTAAGTGCGTTGCACTTATGACGAATGTTGCAAAACCGGTGTAATTTTCCTACAGAGAGCTTCCGCTGCGTGCACTGCGTAAACGGTTAAAGATTCGCAAAAATAATTTACGACAGAATTATTCTCCTTTAAAAATTCTAACAAAAAGTCCCCCAACACTACACCTCTATCTTTTAAGGTTAGCTCACTATAACCTTTTTTACGCTAGCTAGCGCCGATCAGTTATTCAGATGCAAAATACTGATGAAAAGTAACCTGCGTCCGAGATAGATCTCCCGGTCTCTTCTGGAGTGGTGGATAGACTTGCTCGGAAGCGAGATACAGCTCCTTATAGAAGGATAAGCCCATAACCTCGTCTTCTTCTCGCCCATAACGGAATGTGCATACGACTTGTGCAAACACACGCCTCTCACGAACATATTCCTCGTCTACCACCACGATGCCATCTGAAAAGGAAAATTAAATTGGCATATAGAAGTATTTTAATGTATATAATAATTTCAACCTTTTACATTTATGATGGGCTTTTACAGCTGACTATGGGCCTCATTCGAAAGCTCAGAGTCACTCAGCTTGCGATGGAAAGGCTATGCTCGGAGTTTCTCTACGCGATCAAATCAGAAATGATGAGATCCGTAGCAGAACCAAAGTCACCGACATAGCCCTACGAATCGCGAACCTGAAGTGGCAATGGGCGGGGCACATAGTCCGATGGACCGATTGACGTTGGGGCCCGAAGGTGCTGGAGTGGCGACCCCGCACCGGGCGGCGCAGTGTAGCGAGACCCCCAAAAGGTGGACCGACGACATAAAGAGGGTGTGGACGTCATTACGTGAGACCTATGTCCAGCAGTGGACGTCCATCTGTTAAAGCGACGACGATGACGACAGTTATGATTTGAATTAGTTTTTCTGTGAATAGATAGTCATTACTAATTGGGGCTTAGGTGTAGAATCTAAATGTTATTATTAACTTGTTAGCACTTGGCTGTGATGACACCTGATGGTAAATGGCAATACAATCTAAGATGGAGGCGCGCTAATCTGGTATAAAGCAATTTACCTCTTATGATTTCTACAAAGCTACGTACCAGAACCCAAATCCCTTTGCTTGGCGGTTAGTCTGCTTGTACGGTGGGGACTAACCAAGGTCGAAGCCTCCTACTAGGCCAGACTCAGGCGAATTAGAAAAAGCAATATCCTAAATTCGCCCTATAGGGGATCGAACTCGACTTCGGCTAGCCTTTTCATGTCTGTCTGTATGTCTTCAGTACGCTTCCAAACTGTAGGACTTATTTTGCCAGCCTTTCACTCATAGATTAGCATTATAGGGAATACCATAAACTACATTTGTCTAGAAGATACCAAGAGAAGAAGAGAATCTAGACGTATAATCAATATTACTCAGAGCCACATCATAGCTTAGTTAAACTATTATATATCTAAAACTCATAATCGATTTGAATTCATTTTCTTTTTCACCAGTAACTCTTTTTATCAATAAAATTTAGTTTTCTTATAGATAATTACAAGCAAAAAGGGAAATTCAAACAAATTTATAGGACAGCTTTATAATCGGAATATGAGAAATAAAATTTATACGAAAAAAGTTGGAAAGATTCTCTGACAGGTATTCGTTTATAATAAGCAACGACAAAGATATTTGATCACATATATTATTAAAACAAACCTATAGGTTCAACATATGATATGTGATCAACGAAATCCCTTTTCGGCATGTATAAAGTAATCTTTCCATTTGGGGAGCACTTCTTAAACACTTTAAAATTGTACACCATTTTTCTTTCTTCAGTAAGGACACTGGACAACTTCTTTGTACACTCGAGTGCGGAATGCGACAAGCATTCTGTTGAGAGATGATTTATAGAGGATTATTTGCAATGTGAGGCTTCCAAATCTCCCTAATCTCATTAGGCTCGTTAGCTGCACGTGAGGGAACCAGTGTTTGGGCCGCCCACGTAGTTCCGTCTGATACGTTCGAGTGAGCATTGTATGACAGAAAAGTAGTCGTTAGCCCATTATATACATAAACCTATTAGACAAACTATAAAAGTAAAAGAAAGTAACAGCCCATTAAAGTCCCACTGCTGGGCACAGGCCTCCTCACTCATATGAGAGAGGGTTTTTAGAGCATAGACCCACCACGCTGCTCCACTGCGGATTGGCAGGCAAAGTACACAAGAAGTGTACTCTCTATTCCTTCACTCTCATAGTCCGATGTGACGGGAATCCGACACGACCGGAGAGAGATCAGGCGCAGGACCGACGGCTTAACGTGCTCTCCGAGGCACGGGGGTGGATCACACCGCCAACTTCCCAACTTCGGGCAAATATTGAGAAAATCTTAATAGAAAACTCAATATTGATTTTTGAATTGGCCCGACCCGGGACTCGAACCCAGGACCTCATGTCTGTAGTCGAACATGCTAACCACTAGACCAATGAGGCAGTTAGACAAACTATATTTTTGGCAAATTCTGTTAATCTTTGCAATTGCAATTACACAATAAATAAACAAAATGAAGAGATTCCATTGCAAAATCACTGTTACAAATTAACAAGTTTAACATTAAACTTACTATAACTATTAAGTTGTGTCAACTTAAAAATATCTTAACTAATATAGTTAAACTAAAACCTAAAGAGCAAGTTACGTATCAGCATTACCTCTTATGACTAATGACGTTAAGTTATTTTTTTTTAATAAATAATATTTTTCACAATAAATATAAAGTACGTATTACAATTAACAAATGTATATTACTGTAATTGATTAATACTAAGTACATCGTGTTCATGAGGTCCTGGGTCCTACAGACATTAGGTCCCGGGTCGAGCCAATTCAAAAATCAATATTGAGTTTTCTATTAAGATTTTCGCAATATCTGCCCGAAGTTGGTGGTGTGATCCACCCCCGTGCCTCGGACAGCACGCTAAGCCGTCGGTCCTGCCTGATCTCACTCCGGTCGTGTCGGATTCCCGTCACATCGAACTTATTCGTTTCGCTCTTGACAGAGCGGTCGTGATCGTCATAAAGTAACGGAGTGGGCCGATGCCATGCGCATGACTACCGTTCGCCATTTTTCCCTGTTCGAGGTCATCCTGCTGCGTCCATTCAACGAACCTCCCAGTGCAGATTTGATTTGGTCGGTCCATCGAATGGGTGACCTCCCACGCGGTCTGATTCCTTCCACTTTTCCGTGAACGACGAAGCGTTCGATGGACTGGTTGTCACGCCGAGAATCGAGTCCGAAGAATGTCAGAATGCGAGATTGTGCTAGTGAGAATAGACGCTATTTGATACAGAGTTCTTGAAGTATCGAGACGTTTGTTCGAAACTCGGTCCACGAAATTCCAAGCATTCTTCTCCAACACCACATTTCTAGAGCATCTCTTTTCTGCCTTTCCACATCTTGCAGTGTCCACGTCTCAGCAGCGTATAGAAATATGGGAAAGATAAGAGTCCTCACGAGTTTAGATTTCATGGTCTATGTGATTTTCCGATTCCTCCATATTTTCTTCATCTTGTCCATCGCCATTCTTGTTATTGTTATACACATCGGACTATGAGAGTAAATGAATAGAGAGTGTACTTTTGTACTATGCCAGTAAATCCGCAGTGGTCTATGCTCTAAAAGATTCTCGCTCCTCGGAGTGAGAACGAATGCACCCAGCAGTGGGACGTTAATGGGATTCTACTTACTTTACTTATTTTACATCGAAATAGACGATCATTTAAATTTTAACGAAATAATGGGTATTTTTACACAACAGTGACCATGTTCGTGTAATGAATCAGCGTACGCGCCTCTCGCGGTCATTCACCGTGAACGTCTCTACTTTTTACTGACAGAAACAAAGGACAGCACTACGCCTTGAACTACCTCTCGCTCCCTCAGGACCGTTGGAAACGCAGTGTTATACTTTCTATTACAATCATATTATATTTCTATTCAACACCGTACCGCCTTCAAAACAAATTCTTACAAATATATTAATATGCTCTAAAAAGTAAAAAATAATTGCGTATTCTTTTTTAGAGTCCTTCGTATTCTTATATTCGGAGTCGGTGACAGCTTAATGCAAATTTAACACCTATCCGGTTTTCTCATGGACGCCATCATCAGAACTGGATTTAAAAAAAAACGGGACCCTATAAAGAGTATCACCTTTCATATAAAAAAAAAAACATCAAGATCGGTTCAACCACTCGAAAGTTATGATAACTATAATATAAATAATGTGACAGACATAAAAAAATACAATCAGACGAATTGATAGATAGATAAAATTGAAGTTGGTTAAAAATGAAGTTCTTTCAGTTTTTTTTTTTCTTAATAATCGGTATGTAAGTATAAGAGAATCTATATCATTGGACATTTTCAAGTAACAAGCAAAGAATCATTACCTTTCTCTGTTTTTAGTAACGACGACTATTTGTACTTGGTTTTATTTATTTAATATATATTTTACGGATTTTATATATGTGAAGGTATAATTATTAATATGTAGGAATATTTTTATGTATGTGTATATTTATACCCTTTATACTTTAAATAATCTCCCTAACTCTAAGGTTGCCTGGTAGAAACCGCACTGCTTGTACTGCTCGATAAGTTTTCTGTATTACTGGTTTTATGTTTGTGATGTACAATAAAGTATATTCTATCTATTTATGTCAGTGTCGATATAAACTGCCTCATTGGTCTATTGACCCGCTTGTTCGGCTACAGGCACGATGTCCTAGGTTCGTATCCTAGATTGAGCGGATTCAAAAATCGATATTGGATTTTTTATTAATAACTTCTTAGTATTTGCCCAAGAGCACTATAGGCCATCAAACCAGAGCCTGATTACGCCTTACACTTGGTTTTGGTTGGAGTGTCTTTAGCTGTTATCCCTACTAGCCTTTACAGTGTAACCGGGAAAGGGGGTGATCTCTTGCTTGATTGCCCACGACCAGGTGATGTCGGGGACTTCGACTCCACCCGTGCAGTCGTCGTATTGAGTTTGTTAAAGTGTCATTTTCTACCTGATAAAGAAGGTTGTCTTTGGTAATGGAATCGTTGGGGTGGTACACATTTAGACTGTCCTTTCCTAGGAAGGACGAATCCTATAAGTGGACGCGTTAACCACTAGCGAGTGGTGTATAATAGTTTTCTCGAAATAATTTTTCCTACCCCCGTGGGAGGGGGCGATCTCTTAAGATACCTCGCCACTATATGCTGAGCTGTAAACCCATTCAAGCTGGTGTGACAGATAGTAATGCTATATATAAGAATGTTGTTTGTTACACCATTTTCGAATAAACGATTTTTTCTTTCTTTCACTTATCATATCGAGGGCGAGCCCTTATAAAGTCTACTGGAAACGCTGTTCCTAGGGAAATCTTGTGAGATTGAACCTCAGCTTGGAAGATCATTGACGTTTTACTTATATCTAAATATGTTTGGAGGATCTTGGATATATTGAGAGCACCCCCGGGAGTCTGGGTGTAGCCCACGACGTCAGAAATCGAGGTCATCGACTCAACCCGTGGAGTCACCGTATTGTTAAAGTGTCATTACCTTCCTGATAAAGTAGGTTGTCTGTCGTAATCTAGTCATCAGGGTCGTCAGGACATATTTAATCGGTCTATTCCTAGGAGAGACGTTAAGACGGATCCTATCCTAATTAGACGTGTTAACCCCTAGTTACTAATAGCATTCTTGAAATAATTTTGCCTAACAGCGAAGTGGATCTAGAAACCCATTCTCCTACGAAGGAGGAGGTCTGTGCCCAGCAGTAAGATATTAATAAGGTACGTCCCTTTAATTTTAATCGGAATGTACCGGTTTTGCAAATTGTAAACGGTTTATATAGTTATATTAAACTTAGTCGCACGCGCAGCGAAATCCGTGCATGACGTCACCCGGTCCCGCACTCCGCAACCCGCTGCCGGTGAAACAGTCGGCAGTTGCCAGTTAATGTTAGAACTTGGAAGACATCGCGTTTAACCAGAATAATGTCTTCACGAACATGTGTGTTTGTTTGTTGTTCAAGAGGAATGATGTGTAATATTGTGTAAACAAAGTGTACAGGATTGCGCTTTAGAATTCCAATTGGTAAACAAGATACGAAGGTAAGAACGATTTTTTATTAAACTGAATAGAAAAATAATGTATTCATATACCGGTCTTTTATATATTCAGTGTAGAGTCTATTGGGCACGCTGATTTGTTTTACATCTTCAATATGACACAGCTTTCCTTTTTAAACCCTTGTCCTATTAAGTTGTCCAGAGTAATTTATAACAATTGTTCTTCTAATAAATAAGCAACTCATCATCATATTCTTGCCCTTATTCCACTAGGTGGGGTCGGCACAGCAAGTTTCCTTTCGCCACTTCACTCTATCTGCTGTCATTTCTACATTCACACCCCTTACACGCATATCCTCTTTTACACACTTTTTTGGTCCCCTCCTCACAGCTTAGGCCTTCCACTTCTTAACTTCTCGGGCACTGGTGCCACTTTCACACATCCTCTAATATGCTCATTACTAATCTTATCTAATTAACTAAGAAACCTTAGATTAAAATGAAGGTAATCAGAACTTTGTAGTGTGTTAAAGTAAAGGTTTGCGAGTGAAAATCTATTTTTAGAATTACTAATTAGTACTCGCAGCTTTATTTGTTTGGTATTAGTACTCATCTCCTAAAAATCTGGTCTCATTTTGTATTAAATGTTATTTATTTGTAATAAAATATATTTATATAGCGAGTAAATGTCGCGTTAAGCTTGAGATATGATAGGTCTCCCATATATACTTATTGGGTGACCCTTCATGGTAAAATTTCCGTTATTAAATCAAGCTCTAATCTCCATATTTTCGTTCTTTAAAATTAATTCACCATTTTAAAAAAATCGACATAAATGGGATTCAAAACTTGAGAGGCAACGTTTTGAAAGTAGAAAGTTTTAACGTTGTTTTAAAAGAAACCTAAGGGAATATAATATATTTTAAACAAGGAGATAATACTGCTCTGTTATGAAAGAATTTTAGAGTAATTCCTTGGATTTTATGTTTCAGATTCTTGTAAAAAGACTAGAACTGTGGACGCCATGTCAACCAGCCCAGAGCTACAATCTCCTCCAGGTAAAATTTCATTATTGTAAGAATTCTTTAAAGGAGTAAATATTTAGTTTATTGTCGGTAGAATCACAAATATAAATATTATAAATACATTACCAACGGACTAACTAAACTATTTAAAAGAGCATGTTAACTCTATTTGTATAAGCAATATTTTCATCTCGATTCCCCAAGATCTCATGTAAATCTAATGATAATATTCTATCATATTTTCAGTTTCTATCCTTCTCGGTGTCCGATATTAGCTCGGATAGTTTATTATATTAAGATTTATAGGGATGACCCTATCAATTCTGAATAAGAAAATCCTAGGGAGCAGCATTACACCATTGATGCTTTTAAAACAATAGTTATATGAAGAACCTGTAACTTCGCTTAAAATTTATCAATAAGTCTACATATATATATTTTGTTTGTTACGTAAACGTCAAATTTGATATCGTAAGTTCTCATAAAAAGATAGATGTGTTATTGCGGATTATTTTGTAAATGTATAAAAGAGGAATTATTCTGCTATACATTGTGTTGTTATACCTCTAAGAGATTGGATGTTTTCGAACCTTTCAAGCTGTTCAATATTTTAACTATACTGGTTGTCTCACTGGCGTAGTGTTGCGAGTACTCGCTTTGCTAGCAGAGGTCTCGGGTTCAAAACCCGAAATTACATTATCTAACTGGTGCTCCCTATATGAAAAGATGCCAAGCAAGAGATTTGTATTTCCGTACGATGCGGTGTATAATAGGTTAATTGCCTCTTACCATATAATCGTAATTACATCTTAGACTGCATCATCGCTTACCATCAGCTGTCTGCAATTAAAATAAAGTCAAAGGTGCGTGCGTATAATCTATTATATTTATATAAATCTAAAACTTTTGATTTCCGAGACTTAGAGGGAGGGAAATAGGAAGATATCTTAGGAATTTAATTGTCGTTATAGTACTCAAAGTGTCGAAAATTAACACAAATAATTTATTGGAATCTCAAATGAATTGTAAATAATAATTCCACGTGATTTTGTGACAAATTAAAATGCCCCATGTTATTTGTAAATATTAAAACAATCTAACCTTCAAATGAATTAGCATAAAAAACGCTGCACATCTTCGTAACGCTAATCAGGTTTTTCATCCGTAAAAAAATTACCCTATTTGTTAGAAATGCCATGAGAATTCGTTCTGCAGACGTATCGAAGGACTTTTCCTTCATAATGTGCAAGGATAATTTCAATGTGCTATAAATGGGTACGCCATTTTTAAATTGATAAAATTTTTCAAGCTTTACCTAGTGATATCCGTAGAGCGATTTGTCTGAAACTCGGTATCTATACAAAAATCTTTCATTTCCGCAACTGCGTCCCTTTGCAGACCGGTGGACGACCGATCCGCTTTCGTCTCAAACCAATTTTGCAATATCAATATGAAATTGTAAAATGTGCCTTCTAACAACAATCTAAACTAATTTTATTAAGAGGAAACATTTGTGTTGTTTTTGTATATATGTTTGTATCTTTTTCCACACAAAAACTACTGGCCCGATTTCATTTTAAAAGCTGCATTTTAACTGCATGACATAGGCTCTATTACTTTCTCAAAAGAAATAGGGATCCCTAATAAAAATGTATCAACGTAACCCAAGGTGTTATTATTATAATTTATACTAGCAATGACCAACGGTTTCACCCACGTAGATACCGACCTCGTGGCAATAGAAAGTGAAATTCGTTATATCTTTTGAATGGAATGTCCGATTTTAATAATTTAAAAAGTATTTTACAGGTATTGAAACTGTCTTTAATAGAATATCACTTAATAGGATAAGGATTAATACAGACGTCAATAATATAGTTCAGATTATTGTCGACACTATTAAAATGTAAAAAAGTAGTTATAGTGGCATAACTCAGTTCAACATATGGTATCATGGACTTTTTTGTAGATATTAATACGATCTATAATATTTTAGAACATTTTTTGTTTTATCATCAATAGTTTACGCAACGCACGCGATAACTGTTCTTTTGTGTCACACCTTGGGTTACATTAATGCATTTTTATTAGGGATCCCTAATTTTATGACACCGTAATATAACCTATGTTTCTCAGTGAAAATGCAGCTTTCTAATGGTGAAAAAAATTTGTAATCGGTCCAGAAGATTTTGTGTAAAAACGTTACAAACTTACATAGAAAATAACACAAATGTTTTCTCTTTATAATAATATTTTAGATTAAGTACATCAGTAATTTGCTCTAAAATCCTCCCTCCTATAATTAAGGAGGAATGTGACTAGCAGTGGTATGCTAATAGGCTGCCGTTTATCTAAATAAGTTATTATTATATGCTGTTGATAAAGAGAACTCAAGGATACACGCCCAGGATTCAATCACGCATTTTTTTAAATCAGAATGCACACCTTTAACCTCTAATTCATCCATCACGTATGGCACAAGCGTTCACAGAATCGGAAGTGTTACAATACCTTATTAAAGACAAAGAAAGAAAGTAGGGCGAAGCAATACTTTTGTTGTATAAATACTAGTCAAGATTATTTTACGATGAGAATGAAATTACATGCTGTTCCTTAATAACGAAGACTTTAAGAATTACGTTAATTGTATGCTGTTGTTGCTTTCTGTGTATGCTGTTGGATTGATGACCACATCGGTTAGATAGATAGATGCATAGTGTAATGAAGGAAGGACAAAAGAAAAATACAATAACTTTTATTTAATGTACGGATTTTAATCCAGAAGCCATTAACATGGCTTCTATCCCCAAGAGTCTTCAACCAAGAGCGATAAACGAAGAGGATTCGTGGTTTTTGGAACCAAATTAATTGGGTTATAGCCATTGGGTGTGGGTACTTTTTTGGTTATTTGCATATTTAAAAATATGTTTGTTTTTGTTGTCGCTTGCTTTGATCATGAAATGAGCGCCGGTGAAACGTTTCCGCGGGAAAAAGTCTTCGTGTTAAATCGCGTCACAGCGGAGATTATTTCAAGTTGTATCAGTGGCTTAGTAAAGTGTTTATTGTGTGTCGTAAATCAGTGAATTATTTGTATACTAAATTGTGATAACTTATATAATGTGACATAACTGGTGTTGAAAAATTAAAGTGACTATATTTGTACATATACGTATTTAATTTATATATCCTGTCCAGTCGGATAACATTTTATTCCAAGAAATATATTAGTTTTGAACTCTAGTAGTATTTACCCATTAGATCAATAGAAAATAGAAAGCTTAATACATTGTGTACAAACTTAATACATTTATTTGGGCAAAACACAATTGAAGTACCTTGGACGCTTAAACTAAGTAAAACCGTGTTTTAAGGGTCAGTGTCTTCCCAGTTTTACATTATATTATACATCTAACCTATATATAGGGATAGGAATGCTCCGCGGTTTTACTCGCATAAATACCGATCTCGTGGCAGTGGAAAGTCTACTAAATCGGACTATAGATTTAGTTTCGTTAACATTAAAGGTTTGTTTCACTTAGTTTTTAACTACCTCATCACAGATTATTAGATACACACATTTATAATTTAATCGATATACAGATTTTACTTTACCACGAGTATATATCAAACCAATACATTTTTAAATTTGTAACATCATTTACGTAGAATGTCCGACATTTGCAGATTTATAAATACTCTGCAGGTTTTGAAACATTCCTTTCAATGAGGTAATGAATTTTTTAATCGCTTCAGTAATTTTTAACTTGATGAAAAACAAAACCAGTATAGGTATTTTGGTGGGTATTCTTGGAATATGAGCTAACTCACTAGTCGCAGGCCCACTTATAGGGGTCGCTACAATTTTCTTTAGATTGACATTTTTAATTCGTTATATCTTTTGAATGGAATGTCCAATTTTAATAAATTAAAAAGTATTATGTAGGTATTGAAACGGTCTTTAATAGTTTGATTACTGTCGGCATTTTTATTAATTTTAAAAAGTATTTTAGTGACATGAAGACAGCAGTTAGATATATGGTATTGTAAACTTTTATGTAGATATTAATACCTTCTATGATATTGTAGAACATTTTTTTATCCTATCATCAATAGTTACCCCAGCGCACGCGATTACAGGTTTTTGTGGCCAATTTTTTCACACCTTGGGTTGAATGAATGCATTTTTTTAATAAGGATCCCTACTTTTTTTGAGAAAGTAATAGAGCCTATGTCACTCAATGAAACTGCAGCTTTCTCATGGTAAATGAATTATTGAAATCGGTTCAGTATTTTTTGTGTGAAAACGTTACAAACTTAAATATAAATAAAGCTAATTGCTCTTAATGGACGTGAGTATTGTTAGCGTATTTTAAAATGAATTTATGTATTATTTGAAGGTGTTGTGGAACTTCGTGAAGACGTTCCTCTGAAGTCAAGTGGTAGTCGAGCTGGTATAAGGCTTTGCAGCGGCGGGCCAAGACTCATCCTTATTGCCTTCGCCATACTGTCCCTCGCAATCACTATCGCACTTCTCACCCAGATATACTACGGCGATTATGAAGTAATTTTATATTTATCCTCTCTATTGCACATTTAAGACAGATATTAATAAAAGAACAACTTATTGGTAACACTAACAGATTAATGTACAATATCTCTCAAAGAATCTTTCCAATGTAACATTCTCATCAATAATAGTAATTTTTGTGCTAGTTCTACATCAAATTGATTTGTAAATTTCTAAGTTTAGATTTTTAGGCTCATACAGATATAATATCACATATTTCTGGAGAATGATAAGGTTTTACAGTCTCGCGACACTTTAACTTACATACACCTAGAAAAATTTGCATAGAAACCGTTATGATATAGAATTTATTTATCAAGTCTATTTTTACATTACCTTTTCATTAAAAGTGATGCAAAAGTCTACAGTTACGAAGGTTTTTTTCGTGCCCTGTTGTGAGAAGTACCCACTCAGTCTCAATCGGGTATCCCTTTCTTATCACCATCATCACAATATAATATCAATTTATTTTATTTAAGAGAGAGCTGGTTTTTCACTCTCACGCTTTTAATTTTTCTATACGTTTTGAAGTAGTTTTCTTTATATAAAGGTTTTAATATATTGTATTTTATCTTACCATTAAATGAAATCACAGTCAAATACTAATATACAGGCACACACTTTGATAATTGTAAGAACTGCATACTTGCATTTCCAGGTGGTGCCCCATGGCTCGGTTTCGTCATCAGCTGCGCCTTGTTCTGGTCTGGGTGCAGCAGCTTTAAGAGCGGGGGGGCGTGCAGTAGATGCTTCCATTGTTGCTGCTCTTTGTCTAGCAATCGTAGCACCGCATCGGAGTTCACTTGATGCGTACGTAACAGAACCCTTCCAAACACAATCCTAAATAATTAATGTCATAACTCAATAATTCGACACCGCTTCCACATATAAGTCTAACAAATCAATACAAGAGCTCACTTACCCGACACCTTTTTCACATACAATCCTAAGAAATTAATGTCATAGCTCACTTATCCGACAGCGCTCCTACACACAATCCTAACAAAGTAATGGTATTACTCACTTATCCAACACCGCTCCCACACACAATTCTATCAAATGAATGTTATAGCTCACTTATCCGACACTGCTCCAAAACACAATCCTAACCAATGAATGTCGTAGCTTACTTGTCCAACACCGCTCCCACACACACAATCCTAACAAATGAATGTTGTAGCTCACTTATCCGACAAAGCTCCTCCACAAAATTCTAACAAATGAATACTATAGCTCACTTATTCTACCTCCTACTCACACAACTCTGACAAATTTAAAATTATAACTCACTTATACGACACTGCTCCCTTACATAAATAAGTCTAGCAATTTAAGGTCACTTATCCTCACTTATACAACCGATTTTCAATTAAAACCATTTCTTAATTTCCGCACACGAACTTCTAGCAACATGCTTTCTAACTATTTCAACCAGAATAATCACTGCTCATGTGTCGACAAGTAAAAGAAAGTTCACTATCCATCTGACACTGGTAAGAAACTCTAGGTCCAGGGCCCTTAGACAACGCAACTTTCGAAGATTGCTAACGCTTAAAAATGTATGAAAATGACGTTTTATTTATCGATGTGTTTCAATATCTATTAGCAGAAATCTTGCTCGTCCACGTCGTGAAAAGTATTGCCTGGTTAACAAAAAACTTGATGTCTATGCCAGGCTGCTAATAAAAAGCATTTGACATTGTTAGCAGAAGCTTTCTCTTTACGTGACTTCTGTGCTATGAGAAAGCTCACTAATTACTTTGTGACCTTGAATAGAAATCTGATCTGTTTGCAGATTACGTACTACATTTCATAGATACACAGAAGAAACTCTTATTAGAGAGAGAGAGAGAGAGAGAGAGAGAGAACACTTTATTGCACACAAGACACAATACACTGATGTTGAAACTGCTAAAATGGTGTATTTCGCTTATTTTCATAGCATTATGTCTTATGGCATACTGCTATGGGGTAAGGTGGCGGACATTGAAACTATATTTATTTTACAAAAAAGAGCAATACGAGCCATATATCAATTAGGATCTTGTGTTTTTCTAAGAGATAAGTTTAAAGAAACATCAATTCTCACAGTACCGTCGCAATATATATTAAATAATGTCTTATATATACGTGATAATATACATTTATTCAGTAAGAAAAGTGAAATACACAATTTTAATACAAGAAATAGAAACAAACTGGTAATTCCATATTTCAGAGGATTAGAAGGTTCAGAAATCATTTGTCGGGTTGAAGCATACGCATTTTTAATAAGATACCTCAATCAGTTTTGGATTTGCCTCCGCATAGTTTTAAGAAATACTCGTATGTCAAAAAGATCCTTTTACAAAAGGAATATTATAATCATGAGGATTATTTAAGCGATAGAAATGTTTGGATTTGATTATAGTTGCTCGCAGAAGCAATATATTACACATTGTAGCATACAAAACTATCTTTAAAAGAGTAACCGTTGAGTTTCTTGCCGGTTTCTTCTCAGCGAATTCAAATTTCCGAACCGGTGGTAGATTTGTTACCAACGGACAGTTTACTGACGATTCAAAAGTGCTTTTTGAGCCTACTTGAATAAAGAATATTTTGATTTGATACTTATTACAATAATATAGCGTGCTAAGGCGGTCTTATTGCTACAAGCAATCTGTTCCAGACATCCTTATTATGTAAAGAAGCAAACTAAAATAAATAATAGCGCCAAAAACTTAGATATTACATATAACATGAATATTATATACATAAATATCAATATATCTATAGATACATATTGAAAATATATACACAAAACATATGAAATAAAAAATATACAATATAAAGAAAAGGAAAACGTGTTATTCACAGCAGTTTTCTGTTAAATAGATTTCTTTTAATTCTTACATCGCTAAGCTTTCTTAATAAAAATTAAGGATATAAATAAATATTACTACTAAAGAACCCGTAATTCCGGTGATGCAGGCGTGATTTGTGCATAAATTACATTTTTATTTAATATCAAATACATTTGTGACTTAACTGCAACTTTACTTAAAAACACACACAAGATTACAAAGAAAATAACTTGTTCTAGAAACGCCATCTTCATTAAGTCTTGTGTATTACGTAGGAGCAAGTAACAGATACTCAACAACAATTGAATTAGTTTAGTGTATTTAGTTACACACCGTTTTGATAGGTGGTATTAGAATCCAATGTTGATTTGAGGATGTCAATACAACTCATTTGTAGATGATTAATTCCTGATTGCTTATAAATATGATATCGTCGTCGTCGTCGTCGCTTCAACCGATGGACGTCCACTGCTGGACATAGGTCTCACGTAATGACAGCCACAAGACCCGATCTTGCGCCGCTTGGCTCCAACGGCTACCGGCGACCCTCTTTATATCATCGGTCCACCATGTGGGAGGTCTGCGTACACTGCGCCGTCCGGAAAGGGTCGCCACTCCAGCACTTTCAGTCCCCAACGTCCATCGGTCCTTCGGACTATATGCCCCGCCCATTGCCACTTGAGGTTCGCGATTCGTAGGGCTATGTCGGTGACTTTGGTTCTACTACGGATCTCTTCATTTCGAATTCGATCATGTAGAGAAACTCCGAGCATAGCCCTCTCCATCCCAAGCTGAGTGACTCTGAGCTTCCGCATGAGGCCCATAGTCAGCAACCACGTCTCAGAACCGTAGGTCATCACTGGCAACACGCACTGTTCGAAGACTTTGGTCTTCAGGCACTGAGGATTATTGGACGAAAATATCTGGCGTAGTTTTGGCGGTTGACCTCCGTCTCGAAATTGGAATTAAATATGATATGTAAATAGGCAAATTGTAATGCAATAAACAAGTGTGTATAAAATAGATAAGGTTGTCGTTAAGTTAAAATGTCTACTGGTATACAAATAGCCAGTTTGCCGTCCACTATAAATCGAAATGCTTACAATCCATTGAACAATTTCATTGGGTGTAAAAGCGCTAGGAAAGGCGTGATTCGATAGCAATCGTCAGCGAAAAGCGGCGAGCTGGAAGCGCTGCAGCGCTCAGCCAGTATGCGGTGTATTGTCGATTGTCCGTCATAATGTTGGACAAAATGAAATAGAGTGTACACTATTCACCACCTCCTGTATTTATTTATATATTTATTTAACGTGACCTACTATTTTAAAAAGGAAACATTTGTTTTTGTATTTATGTATGTTTGTCACGTTTTCAAAAAAAAACTACTGAACCGATTTGAATTTTTTTTCTACCATTAAAAAACTGCATTTTCACTGAGCAACATAGGCCATGTTACTTTCTCAAAAAAATAGGGATACTTAATTAAAATGCATTAATGTACCCAAGGTGTGGAACAAAAAATCTGTTATCGCTGAGAAAACTATTGAAGATAGAACGAAAAAATGTTCTGCAATATTATAAAAGTAAAAGTAAAGTAAGTAGCAGCCCATTAACGTCCCACTGCTGGGCACAGTCCTTCTCACTCCGAGGAGCAAGGGTTTTTAGAGCATAGATATTCCTTCACTCTCGTAGTTCGACGTGACGGCAACCCGACACGACCGAAAAGAGATCAGGCGCAGGACCGACGGCTTAACGTGCTTTCCGAGGCACGGGGATGGAGCACATCGCCAACTTCCCAACTTCGGGCAAATATTGAGAAAATCTTAATAGAAAACTCAATATCTATTTCGAATTGGCCCGACCCGGGACTTGAACCCTGGACCTCATGTCTGTAGTCGAACATGCTAACCACTAAACCAATGAGGCAGTTACTACAATATTATACAACGTTTTAATATCTATAAAAAAGTCTTGGATATATGTCCAACTACTGTAGTTATGCCACTATAACTACATTTTTGCATTATAAAAGACAATAAAAATGACGACAATAATCCAACCATATTTTTCATACCTCTGTATTAATTTCCATCCTATTATATGACATTTTATTGAAGACCGTTTCAATACCTTTAAAATGCTTTTAAAATTATTCATATTCAAAAGATATAATGAATATTATAATCTCAGTCTTAAGATAATAACGTATCCTGAGTCGAACTCCAGAAAAAAACAAAACTACGTTAAATGTTGTATATAGAGGAAATTCTGAAACAATAAAGTATTAAAAATAAATCTCTTTTCTAATAGAAACCAACATAATATATACATATAATTTTGGTCCTACAAGCCGGATATTTAAATCAAAAAGGTAGTTTCTAGTCCCTCAACCCTAGCACTATAATCTTTTAAAAAGGTTAATATTAGTTAAATTTCAGAAAGAAACCAGAAGAAATGGGAAAGTTCTATATATCCTAAGACTTTAACAAATCGGCTATTTTACCAGTTTCTTAGTCCTGGTAAAACTAGTCACATTTTTTTCACCAAAGGCCTTTTTTTAATTACAGGAGTGGATCGTTTATATATTGGGAATATAGATCCTCTCGAAGTCAAGTGCCTACGGTTGCAGAGTGGGGTGGAATGAGGTCAGGTGGAAATGAAACCAGATCACGGTTGCCGCGGCTTCTAGTAGCGCTGGCAGCATTGCATCAACGACTGGGCACGATGCCGTGGTCCGAAGTATTGCAACCAGCGATAGCGCTAGCTGGGTAATAAATCATAAATCATTTTAACATACATACATAGCATCACGCCTCATTCCCACAGGGGTGGGCACAGACCACGGGCTTCCACTTGCCATAATCCTTGCATATCTCCTTCCCTTCTTTTAGTCTCATTAAACCTTTCATAAAAGATCGTCGGTTTAGAGTAGTCGGTTTAGAGTTAGTCAGTTTCGACCTGGCCTGGTCAGTCTCCTTTCATTCATTCTTTCTACGTGCCGAACCCATATACTCGTAAGCATACCTTTCTCAATTTTACTCATTACATTCTCTTATCACACTATTTGTTACTTTGTCACTCAGTTTCAACCTATTCGTAGTTCTCAACGCTCTCATATCAACCGCATTTATTTTATTTTTTTGCTTCTTCATTTTTCTTGGAGATTGGCCACTAACTTTTAGAATTTGTTGCTCTTCCTAGCAAGACGAAACTGCTGGGCTGCTGACTTTATTTCTGTCGATTCAAGTATGTTACCCAGCCAACATTTCTTCTTGGATCCAGTACGCCTTTTGCCCTCAACCTTACCAGTCACGATAAAGTGGAGTAGTCCGTACCTATCATTTCTAAGTACGTGGCCGAGATACCCAACTTTCCGCCTCTTGACGGTATGCATAAGTTTCCGGATCATACCGACGCGCTGGAGTACGATTTAGATTTCAATTATCTTGCGTCCAACTGATACGAAGCATGCGACGGAAACACCAGACCTCAAACGCCTCGAGGCGTCTTATGGTGTCCTCTTTCAAGGTCTATTCTACTCCAAAGACAACTTGAAATTAGTTATATATATTTTATAATTTTAAACCCTAAACTTTAAAGCAAAACTCTTTTATTTCTGTATATTATTATATAATTTGGAGGCATTTCTACTACTGCAGTGAACGACTGGTATGTTGGCACAATATCACGTCCATCAGTTTGCGTAAAAAAATCCCCGCACAGAGGGCGAAAGGGTTAACTACTATAAACATTATATATATTATATTCATATTAAATTAATGAAGAATAATTGGCAGTAGCTCTTTGGTCTAGTAGTCAGCTTGTTCGGTCGGGCGAATTCAAAATAGATATTGAGTTTTCTGTTGAGAAATTCTCAGTATTTGCACGAAATTGGGAAGTTGGTGGTCGGTTCGGCCTGATCTCTCTCCGGTCGTATCAGATTGCCGCCCCATCGGACTAGGAGTGTAAAGGAATACAAAATACCGCATTAGTATAGCCTAGTATGTCTAATGCTCTAAAAACCCTTTCTCAAATGAGTGAGGAGGCCTGTGCCCAACAGTGAGACGTTAAAGGGTTGCTACTTACATTATAAGAGTGATGTTTTGTTTGTTGTATATTTGAATAAAATGTCTAATATGACCACAAGAAAAGAGCAGGACTTAAATGAAGCCATGAAAATAATCACAAAAATTTATCCTGAATGTCCAAAGCCACAAATGATCTTGAGACTGGGAAAATATAACCCTGCTATAAACCGCCCGGTAAAGTTATGCTTTGAGAAACACGAAATAGTGATAAAAGTTCTAAAAAATAAAAACAGGGATAATTCTAAAGATATTCGAATATACGCTGATCAAACGCCGTATCAACACCAACAAATGAAAAATCTACGCACCGAATTGATTTCTCGAGAACAAAATGGAGAGACCGGTCTGACTATAAGATACATTAAGGGCGTACCAAAAATAGTTCAGGCTATTCCAAAAAACTAGGTAGCTCTGCCGAAAAAAAAATCAACCTGGAAAGCGAAAATGATAATTGCTCCAATGTTACTTATCAGAACCTCAATTGTTACGAAGACATACAGATAAACAGCTCAACTCTCAAATGTATCTATACAAATATAAGAAGTCTAGTTAAATCTGGAAAAATAGATGAACTTAAATGTATCCTAAAATCTATTAACACTACCATTCATATTATCTTGCTCACAGAGACATGGATAAAATCAGATTTAGATGCAGCTCTCCTTGAAATTCCAGAATATACTCATGTTTACAATTACCGACAGGGACGTATTGGAGGAGGTGTCTCTATCTATATACATAATACTATAACTTATGAAATAAAGGAAATTATGAACAAAGACAAGAGCGAATACTTTTGGATACATCTACAAAAATTTTCTCTCAATATTGGACTTATATACAGACCGCCTAATACTAATGTGAATGATTTTTTAGATACTTATTGCCCACAATTAGAAGAAAAACGAAGATGTTTAGTTTTTGGTGATTTTAATATCAACCTCCTTATGAATGATCGGCTAACAAAAAATTATAAGACTATGCTTAATGAAAGTGGCTATCAAATTTTAAATAACTTGAATGCTGCCTACTGTACGCGTGAAACTAAAACAACGAAAACTATTATAGACCATGTTTCGTCTAACATCACAGACTGTAAGTACCACTTGGCCCTTCTTGACACACCTTTGTCGGACCATAAGCAAATATATCTGGAAATGAAATCTATTAAACAAAATTCAAAGAAAGGACGACATACTTACTTAGCAACTAATTACGCTTTACTATATAAATCCGTTGAAGAATGCGGTATTGAAAATCGAAATTATGACTATAATGTTATAGAAAATTTTATTATTAATAAAATTAAGCAGAATAAATACGCAAAAACTAAAATCCTAAATAAACCCAAGGAAGATTGGATAAATAAAGAAATACTAGATAAACTAAAAGATAGAAATATTGCCTGGAGCCAATATAAAACAGTACCAACAAATTATGAAACAGAAATGATATTCAAAACTAAAAGATTCGAGGCTATGAAAACTGTAAGAGTTAAGAAAAGTAAATATTATTGTAACGCTTTCTATGGGTGTAAAAATAAACCTAAAAAAATGTGGAATTTAATAAACAGTCTCGCCAGTAATAAAATTAGAAGGGACGCCGTACCTCCAAAATTGACAATAGATTCTATAATAGTAGACGACCCATACGAAGTCTGCAGATGTTTTAATGAATTTTTCTCCTCAGTTGGTTCTACTTTAGCAAATAAAATACCGCTACCTTATCATCAAAGTACTATCTACATCTCTACACATAGTGACAAAATACTTCAATCTTTCCAAACAACTACTGAAAAAGAAATAAATGACATTATTAGTAACTTAGACACTAATACAAGTAGTGGAGTTGACGGTATAAATATAAAAGAAATAAAATGTATAAAAAATTTAATTCTCGATAACTTAACAAACTGTATGAATAAATGTCTTAAAGAAGGTACATTCCCTGATAGTTTGAAAATTGCTAAAGTGTCTCCAATTTATAAAGCTGGAAAGAAATCTGAACCAGGTAATTATCGCCCAATATCTGTTTTACCCGTTCTGTCAAAAATCTTGGAAAAACTAATCTACACCCGTCTTTACCATTATCTAAATGATATGAACTTCTTTTATGAACAACAATATGGATTTCGTCCTAAATGCAATACTTTGTCTGCCACGGTCGATCTTATCACAAAAATAAAAAGCGCCATAGACCGAAAACAAATTGTTTTAGGCATCTTTATTGATCTCAAAAAGGCGTTTGATACGGTCAGCCACTCCATTTTGTTGCATAAAATTAAAAATATTGGTATTATAGATACAGCATACAAAATTCTGGAATCATACTTGACAAATCGTACCCAAATAGTTAAAATAGGACATTTTGAAAGTAAACCGGAAAAAATTAACTATGGAATTCCACAAGGTTCCATACTAGGGCCTTTGTTGTTTTTAATCTATATAAATGATATTAGTAAAGTCAAATTAAATGGAAATTTAACCCTATATGCGGACGACACTTGCTTATTTTACTATGGAAATAATATACAACAAATAATAAAAGAAGCTCAAGAAGACCTTAATGCGATTAACGAGTGGTTTTTAAATAATCTTCTAACCATAAACCCCCAAAAAACCTCATACATGCTTTTTGCAGCTAAAAATAAAAAAATTCCCAGTTTCGATCAACTTACAATATGCAACAAGCCGATACAAAAATCTAACCAAGAAAAATATTTAGGACTTTTTTTAGACAGTAAATTGACGTGGCATAATCACATTGACTACACCAAAACTAAAATCTCACCATTAATTGGAGCACTACGTAAGATATCCACCTGTATCCCGAAAAAAATATGTCCACTAATATATAACGCTCTCGTGAAACCACACATTGAATATCTTGTTGAAATATGGGGAGCCGCATCAAAATCAAACTTAAAAAAATTGCAAATAACACAAAATAAAATAATTAAAGCACTCTATAAATATGACTTTCAAACACCAAGCATAAAATTGTATAGAGACACTAAAATACTTAATATTAATCAGCTATATATATTAAAAACGTGTACCCTAATTAGAAAAATAATTAAAAATGAAATCCACTCACAATTACAATTTCATCAAAAAACATATACACGAACAAGGAGCAAGAACAAATTAGAAATTAATATAGCACCCAGAACTAACTATGGGACCAAAAACATATTATTTGAAGGTGTACAAATCTACAATGATTTACCACATTCGGTGGTAAACAGTGAAAGTATATATAAATTTAAAAAAAATCTAGTGGAATATGTGCGCGAGAAGTTCAGTGGAGCCTCACCCTAACATTAGTTCTTATACCTATCATAGCATAATTTGATATTTGTTCTTTTTATCTGTGTTTTAAATTGTTTTATTTTTTGTGATCTTCTTTCTCATTTTTAATGTGACTTTTTTTCTGTAATGTAATGTGTTCGACGCTTGTAAAACTTTTAAAATTTGAAAAAAATTTAAAATAATGTAAAATTCTCACCTTAAGTGAACTTTATGTGTTCTTTGTTGAGAAAAATAAATGTCTTTAAACCTAATAACATATGTTTAAGTAATTATGTAGCAGCCCATTAACGTCCCACTGCTGGGCACAGGCCTCCTCTCTCATAGGAGAGAGGAGGCCATTGTTAGAGCACAGACCCACCACGTTGCTTCATTGCGGATTGGCAGGCATAGTACACAAGTGCACTCTCTCTTCCTTCACTCTCATAGTCCGATGTGACGGGATCCGACACGATCTGTGAGAGATCAGGCGCAGGACCGACGGCTTAACGTGGTCTCCGAGGCACGGGGGTGGATCACACCGCCGACTTCCCAACTTCGGGCAAATATTGAGAAAAACTTATAGAAATCTCAATATTTATTTATGAAATGGCTCGACCCGGCACTCGAACCCAGGACCTCACGTCTGTAGTCGAACAAGCTAACCACTAGACCAATGAGGCAGGCATACAACATATGTTTATTTACTCTTATATGCATAATTTACATTGAAATGTATAATATGTGTAAAGCCTATATCTATATATCCACAGCGATGGTTTTCAAGTGTCAGAAGGGCTGCAAAAGGCCGCGGAGGCACATCTCATAGCCGGTTACGTAGCACCCGCATTACGACAAGTGCCCGCACTTGCTGACTACCTGCACACATTCCAGAACAACACTAGCGCGGGTAATTGTTTAGTGTCTTTTATTACGTACAAGTTAATAAGCTCGTTACTTTAGTAAATTGGAGTAGACCAGGGTTCCTGGGTTCAGGGCAAATTTAGGAAACCATATTATAGAATTCGTCTAAATCTGGACTAGTTGGAAAGATTCGGTGGTAGCTGGTTTCATTTTAAACAGCTTTTAGTAGGACATATAGATAAATATAAAAAGAAGTCATGTTTGTCAGTACATTGTGATGAACCAAGGCTTAAGGTATTTATTCTCTTGTAACGTGTAGGCGTAAATATCACAAAAACTATATGTAATTTTTAAAAAGACAAAATTAAAATATTTCAGTGGGAGAAAAGTGCCTCGTTGTCTTCGCATTAGATTCCACTGTCTCGTGTGCGCCTAATTTACTAATCCCCTTGGTAACTTTTTAAATTTATAATCATACCAGTGGGGAAAAAGCGTTGATTACGCACCATGGGGAAAAATAAGGCGTTCTCACCCGTGATTTATGCCATCGGCTCGAGTAACAAAACTTCCTGGGCGATAAAGCCCTTTTTTTCTCCCAATGCGTAATAAGCTAAACAGGCGATGTACTCATATGTAAACCTCTTCATCGTGAACAAAACTGAGACAATGTTAATTATCGCAGAACTGTGCGCTGTTTGGGCTTGCGACGAAACAGTGCGTTGGAGTACAGCAAAACCTGTAGCAGTTGGGCCATGGAACATATATGCAGCCGGGGCTGGTGGAGTGGACGCAACTACAGCTCTCCACACCGCTTTCCTCAATGCCACAAATGATACTGACACTGTACTCCTAAAGTATGTCCTTATGCCTATTTCACTCTTGACAGGGGGGAGGGAATTTTGCGGAAAAAATGTTTGGTTATGTGTTAAACAATAGGTGGAAGGTAACGGTGTCATTATTACATGACCTTACACCCAGTAAAACAATACATTAAAAGATATGATCTCTTCATTACTGAGGGTCGTAATTTGCCTACCGTAACGTAGTTTTACAGGATTTGCTTCGATCCTTTACACCATGGAATTAAAGTCCAAGGCTTTACAGACTTGTTCCGACCATTTTATTAGACTGCAGCTTCGTTGTCAGATCCAAGTTGAGCAGTAATTTTTGACAGTGGCACCGAAGCCACTGGCCTAATTAAATAAAAGAGAATTCAATGCGTTACCCCAATGTGATGGTTTTACGTTGCCTGCCTAGGAATCGATCTCGGGGTCTCTCTTAGCAAGATTAAACCATTATGATATCAGCAAGTCGAAGCAAGTTAATATTCTAGAATGTTAAAATAAATTATCAGCTTGAGCTCAGGCCTTGTTAACTATATTCCGCAATCAGTTTTGGATTTGCGTCCACATAATTTTAAGAAATATGTCAATAATCACTACCTCATTGGTTTCGTAGTTACCTCAGCTCCTATACCTGATTTCTTTCCGGTTGTATCAGTTTGCTGTCCCATCGGACATTAGAGTGTAGAATAGAAAGTGCACTTGTGTTAACACATACGCTTGTGTACTATGCCTACCAAACCGCAGTAGAGCATCGTGCTAAGTCTATCCTCCAAAAACCCACTCTGCTATGTGCGAGAAGTCCTGCGCATAACAGTTTGGTAGTTAATGGTCTGCTACTTTTACCTTTATGGTTTGTCTTTCTATGTCAGCGTGGCGATGCAGTTGAGACAGTCGGCTGCAGTGGCGGTTGAACGCTGGCCTCAAAGCGTAGCGGCAGGCTTAGCTGCCGTTGACCCCAAGGACACATATGCAGCCCTCGTTACGTAAGGTTCTTTCAATCAAAAACAAGGCAAAAATAAATAATTTCCTGTCCTAGACAAATTGAGAATTGTACTGTATTGGATTGTATTGGATTTTACATTTGTTTATTGGACTAATAATCGCCAGAAAGATTGCGCGTGGGTGTGAGTCTGTCTATGAATGTGTGTGTGTGCGTGCGCGTGCGCGTGCGCGTGCGTGTGTGTGTGTGTGTGTGTGTGTGTGTGTGTGTGTGTGTGTGTGTGTGTGTGTGTGAGTGTGAGTGTATGTGTGTCTGGAGTCAAATACAAGCTACCTTCTCACTATTTAAATTCATCAATTTTATTAATTCTTTTTTAAATTTTAGTTTGTTGCCATGGAAGATATCGACGTCAGAGTAAGTTTCGTTATAATTTCTTTGAATGCGGCAAATTATGGAATTATTTTCATAATTTGTTTGACAATGTGAAGTAAAAAAAGAGGGGTGTTTGGCGCGTTCTAAGTTTAGGTGTGTGAAACCGGAAAATTTTAGATGTTAATTCGATGCTGTCATATTGACCAGCAGCATCCATACAGAAACAGCATGTCTAAAAGTGATCTCCTTCTTTCGCATTTTAAGTTATTTAAGAGACAAATGGATATAAAGAATTGGCCTTAAGATATACGTGTATATTTTGTAGATCTATAAAAGAGAAATATCCGATCGTGAATTGTTTATCTGTAAGGGATTGCGATAGACCAATGTTTTCGGTGAAAACAATGGTGGTATGTTTTTGTCGAGATTTCCAACTAATATAGTCATATCTTAAATAATGATCACAAAATACACAAATTATACACCTAAATCTGACAAATGAATTATTTATTATATTATTTTACGCAGAGGACTTTCCACGCCATTCGGTTCAGAAGCAGACATTACACCAGGAGTATGGGCAGCTGATAAACCTTCTATACCTCTAGACCTCGCTCCTGCCATTATTGTAGATCAGCATGTTTGTGGTATGTATTTTTTTGAATCTTATACATGGTGTATCTAAAAAACTTAGACAATTTGGTAAGCACGAGACCATAGTTAAATTTCCAATTGGTAATTAATTAATTAATAAATACCAAAATTTCTCGGGCGAAGAATTCTATATTTGTATCGCTATGTGCGTAATATATCAAATGGCTCATCTCTTCATGAGTTGAGTCGACGTGACCGAAATTAAATTGCGAGAAGATTATATATAGTTCCTATAATACAATAAAAAACTTCTTTCTTAAAACACCAGGTACTCGCTATGTTGTGGGTGCGGAATCTGGGGCAGCTCTAGCGCAAGGAAGTGCAGCACTTCTTGTAGGTGGACCAGATGTGGCTGTAGAGGCAGCTGAAAAGGCACGTTTAGTCCTTCATAACGGTGTACTAGTACCAGAACCAAGAAGGCTTCCACCAGCTATAGTACCGCCCACAGCTCAATCAGAAGAACCAATGCCTACTATCCCTGACCTTCCACTGCCGGCTTTTAACTTTGTACAACAAAGAGGTGATGTACTGCTGTCACATGCTGATAGTCGAGGTGAAGGAGTTGCATCGCGATTCTAGGGTGTAAATTGAAATTAATACTGTTACATAGATACACGATTCTGAACTGGTCACTAAATGATCTTGAATACCTCAGATGAGTCCAACTGAAGATTCAAGATCAATTCAATTTACTGCATTCTCTATTTCTTGCCTATGGACCTCCTTAAGCGAGTCTACGGTCTTGCAAAAGGAGGATACTCCTGCCCACATCTTCTCATTGGAGAGCATCGCACCTATAATGCTCCTCAGCGAGAGATAGCCGCCGATCAGCGTCACCTTCTGGTGGCGCTGATCGGCGGCAAGTCCGCAGGCTGCACAATCAGCGTGTAAAGCGTTGGGTCGATAGCTGCACCACATTGTTGGCAAGCAAAGCCACTGTTCGAGATGAGGTCGGATCGCCGCCACAATGGCGACGCCCGGTACTGGGATCCCGAGGTTCTCCTTCCATTTTTGGATCAGAGCCTGCTCGGCCAAAACTATGATCCTCCGGATCTCGTTGGCATCAACCCACAAACTCTGCGCCGTCGCTGCCACGCCGTTACTGTAATCTCACCTGATAAAAAGTATAATTTACATCAAACTTTTTGCTCACTTATAGAATCAATAATAAGGATCCACTGTATTTAAATGATTAGACTTATTATACGGAGAATTGTTCTGATTTTACAATTAAAGTGCTTTAACAAAAATTATGGCAAATTTTTCACCATTGTTAAATATTTCAATTATTAAAATTTTATGAAATTTAATCATAATTTTATTTTATTCCTCCTAATTTTATAAAAACAAAGTACCGTCGTTACTTTATGTTTTTAGAACTTCTAAAAGATGGCTCTTAGTGAATAAAGCTCTGCGTTGGAATATTTCTTGACATAGTATAAAATGAAGTCGTTCCCGCTGTCTATTCTCTTAAATCTTCTAAACTATCCGACGAAAGTTCAGAGATTTGTAATGTGATGTCGAAAAAACAAATTTTTGTGCCCTTAAGTCTCAAACGATGTGTAAACCTTACGAGATAGATCAAATTATTATACTGCCAAAATTTATATCTCAAAAATATAGATAAAAATTTTATATATTTATCTCTAAAGAAACCCACAATAATCATTTTTATCTTTTAAATATTACAAAAAAGGAGGTGTTATATAAAAGCTATTTATGTCATACAGTATTATTCCTAGTATAATAAAATATATTACATACATTGTGTATTTCATGGAGATCATAACTGCCCTTAACAGCATTTCATTAAAATGGATATCTTAGTAGATATCAAAGATTTAAAAAGAGGAGGCATGATGCAATATGGGTCAAGTATCTCCCCGGGTAGCAGTACGTCTTTGCTTGTGGGGTGGCTACTAGCTACAGCCGAAGCCTCCCACCAGTGCAAACTCAGACAAATCAGAAAATACAATGTTCAAAATAGTAGATTGCACCCAGGACTTCTAGCAAAACGAGGCCGTTTATTTTATCAACTTCCAAGAACATTCTGAAGCATCTCCTTGACACTGTCGTTAATGTTATTCAACTTATACTCTTGATTATGTTGAACTATAAACAGTGGGATTAATTGTCTTTGTACATAAATAAGTGATTCCAACTAACTGATGGATGTAGAAGACAATACCAACACATGTAACCGTGTAGTGAAACGAAGCATTGATAACGATTTAAAACGTGCTACACTTGAACAAATAGTGGGCGCATCTGTGATAACAGGAATTATTGACATTCACAACAAATAGATTAGGAGCCGATTTAGACATGCTTTAATATAAATTCTGTTTAAATCCCATATATGACCTCTTATTTATTTCCCCTTTATTCCATTTTCTAAACTAATATTATAAAGAGGAAACGTTTGTGTTTATGTATGTGTAAATAAACTACTGGACATATTTCAAAATTTTTTTCACTAAACGAAAGCTGCATTATCACTCAATAACATAAGTTATATTGCTTCCTTAAAAAATGTAGCGATCCCTAATAAAAATGCATGAATATAACCCAAGGTGTGAAAACATTAGTCACAAAAATCTGTCATGGCATGCGCTCTTGCATGGCATGAGCTCTTGCCATGCATCTACAAAAAAGTGCTACTAAAAAGATACTGTATGTCCAACTAAAATATTATTCATATCTCTATATTAATCTTTACCCTATTAATATACAACCAGCATTGAAATATAAAATTAAAACTGCTGACGTATCAGCCCGGGTCAACGACCTCTAGCCGCCGCGGCTGCGGCCGCCGCTATCTCTGAGCAGCCAAAGGTCGTTCACCTGGGCTGAGAGGTCAGCTATTTTAATTTTGTGTTATAGTGCTGGTTGTTTTTATTTTAGTAAAATATTTTTATGAAACTATCGTTTCAATTAGCTATACTAACAAGATGGAGCGTAAATAATGCTAATAAAACGTTTTAAAATCTGATTTTTTTAAATCAGAAGCGTTTTTTTCCGTCCGATCATCAAAGGTATCAATAGTACTGTCATCTGTCTTCGTTTTCAGTCTCTCCTAACACCTCGTATAGTTGTTATATAATCGTCATTCGAAACTCACTAATTGAGTAACCAATAGTTCTCCAAAATTATACTAAAATTTAATTCTAATTTAAACTATTTTTGCAACATTAAAGCTAACTAAGAACGGATTTTCCAACATTCCTAACCACTGGGAATCCCACTGGGTTTATATTATAAAAGCAATCTGTACCAGCTACGATAACATACAAATATTTCTATATATATAAAAATCAATTGCTATCCGTTAGTGCTGCTAAAACTCGGGACTGGTTTTTGGCTGATTTTGGTTTTGAATTACTTGTGGAAGTCCATAGAAGGTTAAAAAAGTGAGTAAATAAGAAAAAAATACTCGCAATCGTAGTTGTCGTCGCTTCAACCGATGGACGTCCACTGCTGGACTTAGGTCTCACGTAATGACGTCCACAAGGCCCGATTTTGCGCCGCCTGGTTCCAACGGCTACTGGCAATCCTCTTTATGTCGTCGGTCCACCTTGTGGGGGGTCGCCACTCTAGCACCTGCGGCCCCAACATCCATCGGCCCTTCAGACTATGTGCCCCGCCCATTGCACTTCAGGTTCGCGATTCGTAGGACTATGTCGGTGACTCTTGCTCTACTACGGATATCTTCATTTCTGATTCGATCACATAGAGAAACTCCGAGCAAAGGCCTCTCCATCGCACGCTGAGTGACTCTGAGCTTCCGCATGAGGCCCATAGTCAGCGACCACGTCTCAGAATCGTAGGTCATCACTGTCAACACGTACTGTTCAAATACTATGGTCTTCAGGCACTCGCTCGCAATATTTTAATAAAAACTATTTCGCTTACCTTTACTTTGTGAAAGTTTTTTAGAAATTATTCCTACCTACCAAACATTTGACACGGTTTAGAAATCAATGAAATTTAAAAATCGTTCAGAAATCAAAGTGAAATAAAAAGAGAAGTTTTTTTTGTTTATATTTTGTGTTTGAAAGTCAAACGTCTTTCAGAAATCAAATTACTCTTAAAAGAATTCCTTTTTTTGTAAATTTATTTTTGGTATTTGACATTCACAACCAACAATTTCTGATCGCGACCATATTTTACGGATTTTGGTGGGAAACTGGGCGTATAAGTCACTTTTTTTATTACGAATTATCATTTAGCATTTTTATTAATTGATTCTGAGGCGGTACGAAGTTTGTCGGTTCAGCTAGTTATTTTATATTTCCTGCTGTAACAAGAGATTTCCACACATTAAGCCCCGATAAAACCTACATTTGATATAGGGAAAAAACCGTTCACTGCTGTTCTTATGAAACAGATAAATATCTGGTCTAGGAAACTAAATTCATAATATCAATAACATAAACGGAAAAAAACTAGTTTGCTCTTATTTATCCGTAACAAAGGAAATTTCCCACGTATTGTGCGATGTTAAAACAATTCCGGCGATGTATCAAATCGATTTAACACATATCACACCTGAAGGCTTGTTATCGTTATAAATATATTTTTTATAAATTCGGCCAGAAGGGTTTTAAAATCTTTGAGTGTGAATTCAAGAATACCTGGCTTACTCTTGAATTCCTTGTCGTAAATTTAACTATTTTTAATATTGAATCTCTTGAAAACAAAATTAACACTAAATGATTTCAATATAACGCGGCCTAAAAGTAGGCAAGGTTTATAATTTGTTTGAAATTCGACATCAATCAATGAAAGAAAAATTTTTTTATACAAATAGGCTCAAAAGGCACTTTTTATTCATCAGTACTTTGTCCGTTGGTAACAAGTTGGCATGAAACTCAGTGGTTACTCTGTTAAGATAATTTCGAATGTTTTGCATTGACAATTAAGAAACAAATGTTTAATACCACGTTTTCTATATACCACAGTAATTTAATTTACTGACGAAACTTCGTCCAAAATTCGACAGAAGTCATTCAGTGATGAAGAGATCGTTTTGTCTATTTATGTTTATAGAACTGTAAAGATAAATGGACAAAACGATCTTTTCGAAAATAAGTTATAAATTTTATTGTAATTAAGATGGTATGGAGCCTGGAGCCAGGCGGCGCAAGATCGGACCTTATGGATATCATTACGTGAGACCTTTGTCCAGCAGTTGAAGCGACGACGACGACGATGATGGTATTATAGGACATCAGACTGCGTTTTTTATGGGCTCTTCTCTGAACAAGGCCCAAAGAAATCCACGAGGTTTTTTATAAGCAATGTCTGCGACTTCGTCTGCATAGAATAGTGATTTTAGGTAACATTTTTAATAATTCAGGCCAATTATCTTACAAATAAAGTACACGTACCGTACGACCCCTAAACTAGGTAAGCCCGTGACTTAGGGGTCAGTGTCCCAATTATACAATATATTATACGCCTAACCTAATAGTTTAAGAGAAAATTAAAACGAAAACTCTGTATGTGTGTGTGTGTGTGTGTGTGTGTGCGTAATTAAATTAACATATTTTCTTTTGCGTTATAATCTAGATCATTATTAATAGATATAATATTTTTGACTGTGATCACAGTTAATGTACCGGAACAAATAAAAACAATAAAGCTATTTCATTGGCGGTACGTCTTTGCTGGTAGGGCGGTAACTAGCCACGGCCGAAGTCTACCACCAATCCAGACTTAGATAAATTTTAAAATAAAATTTACTACATTCGATCAAACCCTGGAAATCTACTAGCTAAAGGAGTACTCGTACCACTGCGCCAGAGAGACCGTCAAGTCTAGTTATAACGTTTTATATTCTAGTTTATTTAAAGATATTCCACAATTACATTTTGCCCTCTTTTTAACTCGTTATCCTTAAAGGTTAGATTTCAATCTTCGAAGGTACCACATGGTTTTTCCACTTTGCAATTCGTATTATAGTATTGCATTTTGAAGCGGAATTTACCTGTGAATATTTGGACCTTTTTTACTATTTATCTGTGACTACATTTCTTAATTATCAATAGTCAAGAGATTATTTATCAATTCCTACTATCTATAAAATAAAAATAAATCGCAAAGTGTGTTGGTAAACGCATAACTCAACAACGCATGAGTCAATTTTGACAATTCTTTTTTTTTTATTGCAAGGGAAACCTCTTAAAAACAGCCCTTTTCTGTTTGGCATACAAACATTTTCTATCTAAGATGTAAAGTCAATTTGACATTTACTGCTATTAAATAAAGTTCATAATAAATTACAAGTACTCACTGTTGTCTAAGCAGTGTAGGTGATTTCCCTAACGTCACAGAGTCAATTTGCAGTTTATTGCCGCTGCACAAAGTTCAAAATCAATTAAATAATCACAACCCGACCAAATTGAATAGTCACAAAATGTCAGATCTATAGATCATTAGAACGGCTATAATTTCATTTCGAAAATTATACGTAAAACTGAAAACTGCCACATTTTAGACACTCTTTGACAAAACGAAGTCTGTCGGGTTTAGTAGTAATATTATAGTATTATATTTAAACTTTTAATGGGTTGATGTAGATATAGATTTTTCATCTATTGAAGGCTTATATAAAATATTTAAAGGTTTCTTTGTATTTAGAAGTTTGCGCTGTATAATGTAGTAATTGACTTGAAATCTTTATACTCGTATTTCCTTTATAATGCTTTCAAAACATAACAAGTAAAAAGCTTTTACCTAAGCAAAAGTATGGATATACAGATGACAACTATTTGTATTTCACAAAAGATTATACACAATAAAGAAAACACTTAAAATACATTTATAAACAGCACAATATCGCGATTTTTTGCAGCGAAATATGTACTCAATAAGAATTGTTAACAAACTGTGTGTTACCTAATTGTCTACCTTTCGTTCGAAAAGTTAATTTTCCTGAAGAAATATTAATAAGAAGCGATAGTTACTCTTTAATGAATTAGGAAGATAGCTGAGAAGTAACAGTGTTTATAATTCATGTATTAAATATATGAGTAGTTGTCACAAATTTGAGAAAAATTACTTCGAATAATAATAAGAATATAATTTGCAACAATTGCCAATTTTATATATTTAATTTATAGTACACAAGCATCTTATCCCAGCTGACTATGTGGTCCCCAGCTTTTCTTGATTTAAATGAAAATAATGTGGTGATTCTCTCATAAATCCTCGTTCCCTCATTAATGGAATAGTGAGGAAATGATAAAATCAAACATAACCTACAAAAACTGGTCAAATATAACCTCAAATTAAATTCCCATTCAAGGTAAAATTTTTACTCCTCAAAACATGTGAAAAATCATAATGATTATAACAAATAAAATAATTGCCTTACATTCAAATGATGTGAGGGAATGAGATATAAAAATGTAATATTTGAATAATAAAATTAAAACCATTTGACAACAACACATCTCTTCGCGCCTTGTATCAATGACAGTATGACTTCATTGACAATGCTGCCAACAGCAAAAAATTTGTAAGCGCGGCAATCTACGATCCGATTTAAAAGTACAATCGAGGTTATAGTAAAAACGAGGAAATTATTCTTTTTTTGGGACCCAGATAAAAATGAAATTTTAAAATAATTTCTTACTCGGTACCTAATGAAAAAGGTATGGACTGTTAAATGCACTATTCTTAATATAAGTAATGATATAAACTAGTCTAATTCAAAAAATACCATAAATTAATGATATAACATAATTTAAATATTGATTTTGGGATACGATGAGGGAATGGTATTTGGAGTGTTCAGTTACCTACCATTTGTTATTGTGAGCTCAAACAGTTAGATAAAATATGGCTGGAGTAGCTTTAGTAGTATAGTTTTCGTGAAAAATACAAAGTCTATAATTCAACGTTAATAATATATAAAATGAGAATAGACACGATTTTTGCAAATTCCTGAGACCTAGCCATATACACATATAACTACTAGACCAGTAACTTCCAAATACGCAAGCGATTTGGATGAAATTTTTATTGATTTTGCTTGATTTGTTATGACTTAAGACATATATAGATTTGTATATTACTTTACAATAAAAATACATTTTATTTATTGTATTTTTTTTATAAACAGAATGAGTTATAAGTAGGAATTCTGTCAACTAAGTTACATCAAATAGATGGTAAGTGAGTAGCAGCCCATTAACGTCCCACTGCTGGGCACAGGCCTCCTCACTCCAAGGAGTGAGGGTTTTTAGAACATAGACTCACCACGCTACTCCACTGCGGATTGGCAGGCATAGTACACAACAAGTGCACTCTCTATTCCTTCACTCTCATAGTCCAGAGGCACGGGGGTGAATCACACCGCCAACTACCCAACTTCGGGCAAATATTGAGAAAATCTTAATAGAAAACTCAATATCAATTTTTTGAATTGGCCCGACCCAGGACTCGAACCCAGGACCTCATGTCTGTAGACGAATCTACTAACCACCAGACCAATGAGACAAATAGATGGTGCCATGCTTTAAGTAAAATAAAACAAATCAATGTCTCCGTAGCATTTATAACAAAAAAAAGCATAATATAATTGTGGTCGTATCCGCATTGAGACTGATAATACAATTTCATCTGTCACATAAAAATTGGCAAAGATTTCGCTTTTTTTACTGATAGCGGCAATTGTTTCCACAAAACTATTTATAGTGACTACAGATAAACATTTTATTAATACTTGGTTTAAAACTAGACATATCCAGTTACGCTTAAACATTAAACGACTTTAATTTATGTCTGATTAATCAAAATCAAGACATTCTTTATACAAATAGGCGACAAAGAACTTTTGAATCATCAGACTGAGAAACTGGTAACACAGGTACAGAGAAACTTTAAAGAAACTCAGCGGTTACTCCTTTAAATATAGTTTTGTAGGTCACAATGTGTAATATTTTGCTTCTGTGTGCGACTGGAATCAATTCTAAACATTTTTATCAATTAAATAATACTCAACATAATAATATGGTTTTTGTAAAAGATGTTTTTGACACATTTCTTAAAATTACGTGGGGGTAAATCCAAAACTGATTGACGTATCTCTTTAAAAATGCTTTTGCTTTATAAGTGAATATTATATCTACACGTTTAATCTGTCCTTGGAATTTGTGGATTATATATAAATATAATGTCGAATCTGAAGCATTTTAATATTTATGTGAGAGTGCAATAGTCTGTGGATCGTTGATCCGGCGCGCGTCTCTCGGTTGTTCTCGAGTGACGGCCCGCCGGTGCGGGCGACTTTTAAACTATCGCGTCCCTAGCTATTATTATTAAAGAGTTTGTGTAAATTGATATAGGGAACATTAAGTGATTGAACATTATAATTTGATTTAATTAGTAAAGTGTTTGATTGCACCAACATTATCCAACAAACGCCCACAGTATGAAATTATGGATGCCACTTATGACGATGTCGGCGGGGAACCCTACGCTTTATGCTTCCTTTTCTCTCTTATTCTCCATTTCTTTATATATATTATATAGATAATTTTCAGACAAGCTTAAATGAACATAACAGGGTCATCCTTAATAGACAGATATTTGTTACCTCGAACTGTTTTGTAGATTTATAATAGAGGAATCATCTTACATATATACATACATTATTTTCTTATATATCTAAGGTATTGATCAGCTTTTCTGGTGAAAGTTCCTTGAAAGCATGATTTATTCCGACACTTCGAATCATTTTCGCTATATATCCACAAATTTACGCAAAACTTTGACAAATTATACATATAAACCTTCCACAAAAATCACTATCAATTGGTGATGAACTGCATGAAAATCCCTTCGGTAGTATTGAGTTTATGTTGAACAGAGAGAAATGGTGAAGGAATTTGTTTTATATTATGTATGAATGAAAATATATACTAGTCTATTTCGGTTAATTACAAAACCCTGACAAATTATATGCATAAATCTTTCCTGAGTATCACTTTATATTTTGGTAAAAACCGCATAAAAACAGCTCAGTATTTTTAAAAAAGTTTATTGCGCTTTCGTAGTTTTAGAAAAGGCCTATGATCGAGTAGTGAGGAATGAGCTGTGGTCAACGTTATCTACGTATGGTGTGAGCCGTAGTCTGATTCAAGCATTGAAGTCTCTCTATGAGGGTTCTAGTGCCTGTGTCAGAATAAACGGAGCGTACACGGAGTGGTTTCCTGTCGAAAGAGGTGTTCGACAGGGATGTGTTGCGTCACCATGGCTGTTCAACCTTTTCATGGATAAATGTTTGACAGATTTAAAAGAAAGTATGTATGGGTTAAGAATGAATGAATTACTCATCAAATGTTTACTCTACGCTGATGATCAAGTAATACTTGCGTCATCCGCTAATGAGCTACAGGAGATGCTAAATATTATGAATGAAGCTTTGAAAGGGAAAGGAATGAAAGTGAATGTAAACAAAACGAAAGTTATGCTTTTTGAACGAGATGAATCTATGATGAATGGCAATATTTTGATAGATGGGGAACAAGTGGAAGAGGTGAAAGAATTTGTATACTTGGGATCTAAATTTACAAAAGATGGAACATGTGAAAGTGATATCGAAAGGAGAGTGAATGCAGGGAATATGGTAAATGGTGCTCTGCATGCTTTTATGAATAGCCAGATGGTGTCTCAAAGGGCTAGACTGGCAGTGCATGCTGGAGTGTTGGTGCCAACACTTATGTATGGTAGTGAAAGTTGGGTATGGCAGAAGAATCACAAAAGTAAAATAAATGCGGTAGAGATGAGAGCGTTGAGAAGCATGAGTGGACTAAAACTTAGTGACAGAGTAAGAAATAGTGTGATAAGAGAACGTTGTGGTATAAAAGAAGATTGAGAAAGGTATGCTTAGATCGTTTGGGCATGTAGAGAGAATGAGTGAAAAGAGACTGAGAAAAAGGATTTATGAGTCAAGTGTGAATGCGAAAGTTGGAATGCGAAAGTTGGAAGGGGAAGACCGAGGCGAACGTTCCTGGACCAAATCCAGGACATTTTAAATAACGGCCAGGTCAAGAGTACTCTAAACCGACGAACTTGTATGAAAGGTTTAATGAGATTGAAAGAAGCGAAGGAGATATGCAAGGATCGTGGCAAGTGGAAGGATGTTGTCTCTGCCTACCCCTATGGGAATGAGGCGTGATGCTATGTATGTATGTATGTAGTATTTTTAAAGTTTATTGTGATCAGAGAGACGCGGCCTTGGACTTCGTTTTATAATATGTAAAGAAGTATTATAAATACAAAGTAGGCTGTATTAAAAGCAGTTATATTCTAGTGTTTATTAATAAAATCTATTCGAATACGCTTCGAGTTCATTAGTTTGCGTCGACGAGATGACCTCCCGTTCCTCGCACTTGACTCCAATATCCAAAAACAAACACAACTACGTATCGCTCTATCACGTAATCGACTCGATGTAAACATGTTATCGTAACGAGCGAGCCGCGCGCCTCTTTTATCGGACATACACTAAGAGCTAGTTAACATGATTATAATAATAAAGTTACATGATTATAATAGTAAACTTAACAGCAAATTTAACATACACCCGATGAAGCGGAAAAAATTAAAACGGTTAAACACACAATTCTTAGTTACATTAAATTACACAGAAACGGAATATTAATTAGCAACGACTATTTAGTAGAAAATAAAAAAATTGGCCTTAAGTATATATTTCTATTCACAAACAATTTCAGGAAGCAGACTTCAACATACACATATACACGCACACACACACACCGACTAACTCACCAATTTTTCACGAACTTCTAAACATTGTAAAAATTTTAATTTATCAAAAATCAAATCAAAAATATCTTTATTCAAGTAGGCATATTACAGCACTTTTGAATCGTCAAATAATATTTTTTTCTCCACACTCTGATTCTAATACCGTCTGATGATGATACTCAAGAACGGCTTAAAATCTAAAGTTACGAGGGTTCTTTCGCGCCCTGATCCGAGAAGAACCCACAACAAACTCATCATTGGAATATCGTATTAGGTTACTATATTTTAATTAAAATTAGAGCAATTCGTTCACTCCCAGGCGTTTCTATCATTTAAGTAATCTTGCAACATATAATACGATTTTCTATCAACTTTCTTTTAACAAAGACTATGAATTTATTAATTGACACCTTTAGAACGTCTTGTGGGAGTTTATTATAGAAACGTATACAGTTACCCTTAAATGAGTTGTTAATCTTATGCAGCCTACTAGAATTTATAACAAGTTTGTTTTGGTTTCGTAAGTTATATGATGTACATTTTCACTCTTTTTATTAAAAGAGTCAATGTTTTATATACATACAACAAGTTTTCTAATATATATACGCAGTGAACTGTCATTATGTTATTATGTTTACCTAACCTATGTTCAATTGTTATTTCTTTCTGTAATTAAATGGTGGTAGAGCGAGGCACCCAATAATACGCGTCTCAAACTCAGTACAGGGGCCCTTGCAACTTGTTGTTACATATTTTCGTTTCGCAATAAAGCATTTTTTTTTTGCGTGTGTACAAATTACACATTTTTTAGCGCTTACACTTGTATACTATGCCTGTCAAACCACAAAGGAACCGGATGGTGGTTCTATGTTTTAATAACCTTCTCTTCGACGAGTGTGGAGACTTACTGCCAGCAGTAGGACGATACTTGACTGCTACTTACAGTACCTTTTTACTAAGGAAATTTTTCGGGTTTAAATCTTAAGAAAAAATTGACATTTGACTGAAATTGTAAGAAATTTAATTCCGGACAACTTTGGTGGACGTCATGTTTTGCGTGAATTTGAAAGTAACTATGTTTTTGGCTAAATGAATATCACCTGTTTGAGGTTTAATTTGAACAATATTGAGTGAGTAAATATAAATGTCACATGGTCAGCTGCTGCAAGCCATGGACGCCACTATAATGACATTGGCTGCTCTGACGCCTTACGCTTGTATTAGACGGACAAAAAATACTAAAGATTAGAATCGATGGATTAAAGTTTTACTTTAATAAGACGCGTGGCCGCAAACTCTTGGACTACCTTCAAATATTGACGCCAAAAATAATTTTCAGCTCGCATATTTATAGTGGAGATTCCTCTTTAAATTTTACTCACAGGACAAATATTTTTAAATATTCCATTTACATGATATATTATTGTTGACGATACACAAATATCGCTAAGCTTTTGTGTACACATGTGTTAATTTATCGCGTATACTTTATGGATTATAGGTTTTTTATACTATTCCTTGTATCGTAAAAACGTGTGTATTTTCTTTTAATATATTTTATTATACTTATATCACAGTCGTAAGTTAATTTGCATGTCCCTGTTTATTTTGTGTGCAATAAAGTGTTTTCTCTTTCTCTCTCAGTATATATACCGAAAATGAAAGGATTTTTGGTATATACGAAAAGACGTGATATAAAATGAGACTGTGCCCTTTATTTTGAGGGTATTGAATGATAATGAGACGTCACGCTCAAGTATAACATCCTCGTTAAAGCAAAATCGTTTCTATTCAACTAAGAGAGCATGGTCAACACGCATTCATTAATAATTATAACAGATAATGTTGATAGATTATTTATGTACATAACTTATACACAATTATATTTTGTAAATGTTACGAATACTTTATGAATACAAAATAAAAATAAAATAGGTACATTTCCCATTAATATCATCGCTTTGATGTTATATCTTTTGTTATTTTTTTAATTTCACGCTACTTCAGGGATCATGTGAAACAATGAAATCTTCATATAAAGCTTTCATCTGAGGGTAAAACAGAAAAGCCTTCATAGAACCAGCATGAGTAACATAATGTTGCTGCGTTTCGTTATATTTTTGGAGAACAAAGATGCCTCAATGTCGGGTTTAAAAGGACTGTTAACACATCAGGCACCTTTTATAAACACTAAATCACTACATATAAAACACAAAACTTTCCACACCTATGTCCGTTAAAGACTTTTAACCACAATCCCGCGGCCAGCCTTCAGCATCTCGACTGACACTCTGTCATACCCAGCAGCCTTACCTGATTTCATACCTTTTATCGCTTTCATGATGTCATCCATACTAATCTCGCTATCACTTGTCTTACATTCATTGCTATCCGCAGAGGCCATATTTACCTCTGCTTCATTTCTTTCAAACAAACTTTCAAAATGATCCTTCCATCTCTTCAATATCCATTCTTCTCCTTTTATTAAACTTCCATCTAAACTTCTGATTTTACAAAGCTCCGAGGAAGTAGATCTCCCTCGGGCAAATTGTATTGATTTCCAGAAAAACTTTTTGTTTGACTGAAAATCATCAGAAAGTCTCCTATCATACATATCACTGTATTCTTCTTTTTTCTTTCTTACAGCTTCTTTCACGATTACTTTCACCCTTTTGTATTCCATTCTTGCCTTTTTTACGTCATCATTCGTTGCCTTTTGCATTCGTTGGTTCGCTTTTGTAGCCAACCAATCGGACCAAGCTTTCTTCTTTTCACACACAGCTGCTTGAACATTTTTGTCCATCCACAAATTCTTCTCTTTCTTACCTTTCCTCCTTTTAGACACGCCACATACATCAATAGCAGCACCAACCACTCCATCTTTAAATTTATTCCATAAACTTTCAATCTCATTTCCTTCGTCTTCACTCTTGAATCGCCCACTCAAATTTTTCAGATATTCTTCTCTAACATCCTCTTCTTGTAATCTCTCCACTTTTATTCGTTCAAGAATGCTCGAGGTTTCCTTCTTTCTATGGCGCCACCGATTGAAAAGACCACCGATTCGGGCAACAACCAGGTAGTGGTCAGTATCGATGTCGACCCCGCGGTATACTCGAGCATCTAGAACTAGGAAGACGGCGTTATAAAAAAATCTCAGCACAATTTGCTTTCAAATTCGCTCACCATTCTTGACATCGAAAACCTCGTAAATGTATTATAAATAAACTGTAAATTAACATTTACAGTTTATTTATAACTATCTGTGTCATCGTACGTAAATACCTTACTGACGTAACTATTTTAACTGCATTGATGCATAAATATGAGATGAGATTACGAAATCTTTACATAAGTAAAAGTAGCTTATTCTCAAGTAAATGCGAATTATTTCTACATAAAAATAAGAATTTTGGTAATATTACAATTATTTTAACTAATGTAAATAGACTATAATAACTAATGTAATTTATAATTCATGTAAATAGAAGTAAAGTTATAGGGAAATATTGGTTAAAAACACACTTTGATAGAAGACCAAACTAAAAACCGTAGGGTGCTCAATAATTTATAGAAGCACACTTTTAGAAATAATTAAATATGTTTTTAATTACTCCATTTTCATCATAATTACATTGTTACAAACAGCACAAGATCGTGTGTTATAGAAATCCTTGGAGGTCATCTACGTCCAGCAATAAACGTCCATCGAGTTAGGTGATGATGATAATGATGACATTTAAATTAAATTTATACTCTTTAGTTTGGTCGTCCATTAAAGCGTGTTTTTAGTTTCGTAACCTATTAGTTATACATAACACTATAACTCAAAAAAAAGCACCAAACGTCTCTGAAACTTAAAAACTCAGAGGTCCTGCAGGTATGTCCAATGACAAAATGTATAACCGAGGCATCTTTAAAGTCAGAATAACGCCAGGTAAGGTTACAGTGCTCCCGTGGGCTGGTATGGTCATGTCATGCGAAGGCAATACTCGGAGATGACAAAAGGCATACTACAATCGAAATCGGGATAAAATGTGTTGGTAGACCCACATTGACATGGAAGGCTACAATAAAAAAAGACCAAGCGGAGCAGAGCATAGATCCAAAGACGACCCAGAGATGTGATCTCAATCATGAAAACAATTAAAGAGGGATAAGGTCGGAGAAAGAAGACGCTGAAACATGGCCTATCTCTCATTGTTAATTCCGTGACATCAGATACTTGTTGGAGTAAAACTGCAATAAGACATCCTAGAGATGTGATCTCAATCATGAACATAATCAAAGAGGGGTAAGGCCGGAAAAAGAAGACTTCTCATTGACATTTCGGCGAAATCAGATACTTGTTAGAGTAAGACTACAATAATGAAAGACCTAGATCTAGAAAGTCTCAGAGACGTGATCTCAATCGTGACGCCAATCAAAGTGGGAGAAGAACGGAGATAGAATACGCTTAAACATAGCTTAAACATTTCTCACTGTTAATTCCATGACATCAGATACTTCTTGGAGTAAGACTGCAATAATGAAAGACCTAGATCCAGAGACATGTCAGAGACGTGATCTCAATCTAGAACCCAATTAAAGAGGGGTAAGGCCGGAGAAAGAAGACGATGAAATATTGCCCATTTCTTATTGATATTTCCGTGAATTCAGATACATTTTAGAGTGAGCTAGATCCATAGACGACCAGAGATTTGATCTCAATCGTGACCCCAATTAATGTGGTATAAGACCAAAGATAGAAGAGGCTTAAACATGGCCTATTTCTCATTGACAGTTCCGCTAAATCAAATACTTTCTAGAGTTGGAATACAAATATATTTTTTTGTATTTGCAAAGTTATACCATTACTTAGTTAAAATAGAAAATTCTTTTTTATCTACTAGTATGGATTGTGAGTGATTAAGTAAAAGGAAAACAGCTAATTGACCCAAGGCTTCACCGGAATTCCCACGCGGAGTTATGCTGTCAGAAGCCGATGTTAGGTATGATGATATACAATGACTAATGATTGATTTAACACACATTTTTCCCGGTAAACTAGCAGATAGATATGTCAATGGAGCTTCACATATTTTTTTGTTATCTGCATCGCAAATATAATATCAAATATTCGTTTAAAACAGCAGAGGGCATTTTAGATAACAAAATTTACTGTTTATCAATGGGTGTACCTAATTAGTCAATGTTACATGTTTAATTTAACTATCTGTATACTAACTGACTCACGCAACCGCGGACACTTAAATGGGGGGTTTTTAAATCACTGATATCATCTAAGATAATTGTTTAAATGAAATGCTATAAAGGGCAGTATTGATCAACATTAAATATACAATTTATGTAATGTACTTAATTGGATAAGGTATAATACTGTGTTGTATAAAATAGCTTAGTAAATAACACATTTTTTTTGAAATAGGTAAAAAATAAAAACGGTTACCGTGGGTTATCCTTTAGAGATAAATATATAACAGCGTGGATCTTTTTAAGATATATAATTTCGTAGTAAATTAATTTGATCTATCTTCTAAGGTTTAGACAGCGTTTGCGAATTAAATTAAAATTTATTTCTCACAACTTCACATTACAAATCTTTGAATTTTTTGGCGATTATATACTTTAATATGTATTGAATCAAACTACTTATTGCTGAAAACTGCATAAAATTCTGTTGAATAGTTTAAAAAATTTAAGGGGCTGAAAAGATTGTATTTATTTATTAAAGTAAGTAAGTTAACTTAATTGAGTGCGCAAAGGCGGACTTATCACTTAAAGCGATCTCTTCCAGACAACCTCTGGTGAGAGGAACAGTAGACAGGAGCGGGAGGTGCTAACAAAACAAAAACTAGTGAACTAATAATCAATTTTCTTTAATAGATTGCTTTCTTAACATGTCTAGAATACGGTGGTAAAGTGATTTTTGAAAATTCGAAGTCGTTTTTAAAGATACAGCAGGTAGAAGAAAGATCTGTTCGGAGCGCTAAGTTGGCAGTTGAGTTTATACCTGGCTCCGTTTTTTAAATAAGCTAGGATTGAGTAAAGAGTTGAACAATCTATTTTAAAAGAGATTCAAGAGGAAGAGAGAGGAATATAATACTCTATGGAGCAGGCATCGCGGATTGAAGGTAAGTCGAGATTTTCATAGTTTTAAACGGACTTGAAACTATAAACACGTTTTTCTCAAAACTGTGTTTTTCAAACTTTCCTCTATCGTATTTCAAAAATTGCTGGAACGAATGACTTGAAATTTATAGGGCACACTCAACACATGTAAATGCATAAAATGAACTATTATTAATCGAAAATTTCCAACATATGTATGAAACATTTATAGCAAAAACCAGAGAAAAAAGGCGCAAAATTCGAAACTTTTATTTCAAATGTCAACCAAAAACCAAATTTTTTGTATATTCATTTGATAATAGTTCATACCGTGCATTTAGGCTTACAAATTATAATGCCTTTAATTTTTTTTTTGCTTCAGATAGCCAATCAGCTGGAATAGTGGAGGAAATGCGAGCTCATTGTTTCGAGACCGAGGTGTTTGGAACGCAGTAACTCAAATTCTACACAATATTTTTAATTTAAAATTTATATTTATACAGACGAAATCTATTAACCTTTCGTAAAGAAAACCCCCTAAAAAACCACCCACCACATGGAATGACCCCTTAAGCGAACAGACAGCGGAAGCGACTTCATTTGCTTAAAAATATTTTTATCACACACAATTCATGCCATATACGACAGAGATACACACACTCTGGCACTGATTATGATAATAATATATAAATGTAAAATTCCTAATTGGCTTTTACTAAATTTAATTAAGTGGGTTTTGCATACCAAAACAAAATATCCGATATAGAATTTGAAACCACCTAACCGATGTTATCAACGACCTTTGAAAAGTTATTTGTTTAATAAATAACAAGTAATTCTTCGTTTACCAGCACTTTCTATTTAATATTGTATCGCTTTTATAAAAAAATCTCTAATTAATAAATTACACAACATATCCGCAAGTTGTGAAATTCATTAATTACGATACGATATTATAAATAAATACAACCTCCATTTCCGCGAGGTCGCGTTGATCCATTGAAGGTTTACTGGAAAATATTATTATTTTGTATCAAATTATTTTATGTTATTCAATTTTAAATACAAGCAATATTTGATACTGTTTAAATAATATAAGTGAACTAAGAAATGGCTTAACTAACTAATTATAAAGTAATAAGACTTCATCATTCGCTATTGAGCTACAGGAGATGGTACATATTAAGAATGAAGCTTTGAAAGGGAAAGGAATGAAAGTGAATGTAAACAAAACAAAAGTCATGCTTTTTGAAATAGATGAATCTATGATGAATGGCAATATTTTGATTTGATGAGGAACACATGGAAGTGGTGAAAGAATTTCTATACTTGGGATCTAAATTTACAAAAGATGGAACATATGAAAGTGATATTGAAAGGAGAATGAATGCAGGGAATATGGAAAATGGTGCTCTGCACGCCTTTATGAATAGCCAGATGGTGTCTCAAAGGGCCAGACTGGCTGTGCATGGAGGAGTGTTGGTGCCAATATTTATGTATGGTAGTGAAAGTTGGGTATAGCAGAAGAATCACAAAAGTAAAATAAATGCGGTAGAGATGAGAGCGTTAAGAAGTACAGTGGATTGAAATTGAGTGACAAAGTAAGAAATGGTGTGATAGGAAAACGTTGTGCTATAAAAGAAGACGTAGTGATTAAAATTGAGAAAGGTATGCTTAGATGGTTTAGGCATGTAGAGAGAAAGGAGACTGTTAAAAAGGATTTATGAGTCAGTAGTGATTGCGAAAGTTGGAAGGGGAAGACCAAGGCGAACGTTCCTGGACCAAATCCAGGACATTTTAAATAAGGACCAGGTCAAGAGTACTCTACACCGATGAACTTGTATAAAAGGTTTAATGAGAATGAAAGAAGCGAAGGAGATATGCAAGGATCATGGCAAGTGGAAGGACGTTGTCTTTGCCTACCCCTATGCGAATGAGGCGTGATGCTATGCATGTGTATGTAAAACTAAAACTAAGGTCAATCACACGTGTACTAACTGTTCCCGCGACTTCATCAACCTGAAAAAGTGTTTTTATAAAGCATTCTTTAATAATTTAGTCTAATTATTTTAAAAATAAAACACATACGTATAAATAATGTGTTATTTTTCAATATACAAAGCATATTGTCATTTCTGAGTCTATCTGTGTAATTTCATTATATTTATAATCTGTTCAGTAGTTTTGCCGTAAAAGCGCGATAGACAGACAAACAGAGTTACTTTCGCTTTCATAATATTAGTAAGGATAAATATTGTTAGTTTACAAGTTTTGGGGTAAAATTTTTATAAACTTTGAATGTCTTATTTATTAAAACGGCCTAAAATGACTCTCAAGCTTCAACTCTAAAAACGACTATCATTTTATCCATTACAACCATTTTTTGGTCTTAAAGAGTAGCCTATGTCATATCTTAGACTCTAGATTATATTTGTATGAAATTTCATTTAAATCTGTTCAGTAGTTTTGTCGTGATAGTGCGACAGACAGAGTTATTTTAGCATTTACAATAATAGTAAGGATTCCAAACGAGGCCACGGAACTGAAGGTGTATTACATTTTTATCTAAATATCCAATGTCATGAGATAAATATAATCGCTCTAGATTGAACAAATATTGTTAAAACTCGATATAGACTGCTTTATAAATGTTTGATAAAAAGAAAAAGTGCCAGGATGAAAATAAACTGATTGTCGCTCGGCGTTGCCAAATTGCAGTCGGTTGAAAGAATTAGTATTTAGAATTTATCAACATGTAACAATGTTTTCAAAGTATTTTAGATTTTAATTCTTGATACTTTATTTTCCATGACGTTATTTATACACCAAAGCACTGTAACCTGTTGCAACTAGACACTATATACTTTCGTTCGTACAATAAATATAAAATATCCCTGATCATACCAAATAAATAGGCGAAAGTCACTATGGATTGACATTCGAGACTCTCACGCTAAAACTACACGAAGGATTTTGATGAAACTTTGCTATATAATAGCTTATACATCAGAAAAGCAAATAGGTTTTTAGCAAAAGGAAGAAAAGCAAATTTTCTATGTATATACTAGCTGTTTCCACCCGTGTCGCCCGCATAGTTCATGGTCCAGTGGAGATATGGATAAATTCTCGATTCCAGCTGATAACACACGAAAAATTTCAACAAAATTGATTCAGTTGTTTAGAAGTCTTGCTACAGACAAGTATAACTAGAAACTTCGCACATTTATAGTTTATATAGACGAAAAGTGCACAATGCAATTATTTTATTTAAATTATGCATTAAAAGTATATATCGCATCTGTCAAACGCTGACAATGTCAAACGTCATGAGGTTACATTAAAAAAGGTTTTATTGTCAAAAGCACTAAGGAGGTTTTATTAGAAAAGCAACTATGACAGTTAATGTTCTACATGAATTTGTTAATTTTTAAGTGAAACTTCTTTAGGCGTATGAGGGTAAAATTGGTACGCATGAAACGTGTGATTAGCGTCACGAAGATGTGCAGCGTTTTTTTATGAAAATACGTTTAAACGATAGGTAGTTTTTATATTAACAAATAAGATGTGGCATTTTAATTTGCCACTCCTCATTATAATAATTTAAAATACTATTTTTCATAAAATATTTTACTAAATTTTAAATTCAAAAACAAAATTTAATTAATAATTTCTAATATGGACAAAAAACTGGGCTTTTTATTTACATGTCATTATTTGAGATTTCTAATTTTTTTTTGTATTCATTTACAACACTTAATATTTTAATATCTTCATTTTTCCCTCCCTCTATGTCTCGGGAATTTAAAGTTTTAGATTTGTAAACAAGATACATATAAGCAAGACTTAAAAAGACGCTCGTACGTTTAATTTTTTTCCTTTCATACCAACCTTCTCTTGAGTATAATAAACAGAACAACAAAAGAATCATCGAAATTGATTCAGCCTTTAACGCTTCATGCCGTGATAGAGGGAAATAAGGAGTATTGTAACAACTTTATTTGAGTATAGTCGTAGATAATAACCAAAATAATGTTCAAAGTTGTAATTTAAATTAATTATGGTTGAAATTCGACTGCTGTGCGACCACTAGTTATAATAAAACCGCAGCTGGTATCTCGAATATGTCGCGTTTATAACGAATAGCAGCGTAAATTATAAGCAGAGGCTTGTATATATGTTTGTTTTTGTTGAAGTTCGTTCATAATGAATATTTATAGCTAAAAAGTTGTTTTGATTTTTTCGTCAGAACAACAGGTTTTGTTATTTGGCAAGGTCGTGAGGGAGCGGAAGCTCTAAGCGACGCGACCGACGTTATTTGATTAAATATTTATCCACATAGAATGCTTATATACACGCACATATATAAATCGATGTATAGAGATTAATATTTGAATATGCAGTGAAAAATAAGCGGGTTTTGTACATATGTAGTAAGTGAAGTTATTAAAACAACACTACATAGCAACGATAATCAATGATTAAAAGAAACGTTTTTGTAGGAATTGTTACATTATGTTAGAAATTGTTACATGTTTTGTGTGCTCTTACTATGATAGAGGGATATCGGACGAAAGTATCTGGCGTAGTTTCCTGAACCTGATCGTCCGATATCCCACAGTGCCTGAAGACCAAAGTGTTCTAACAGTGCGTTTTGCCAGTGATGACCTACGGTTCTGAGACGTGGTCGCTGACTATGGACCTCATGTGGAAGCTCAGAGTCACTCAGCGTGTGATGGAGAGGGCTATGCTTAGAGTATCTCTACGTGATCGAATCAAAAATGAAGAGATCCGTAGTAGAACCATAGTCACCGACATTGCCCTACGATTCGCGAAGCTAAAGTGGCAATGATCGGGGCTTTCATCCGAAGGACTGATAGACGTTGGGGGCCGAAGGTGCTGGAGTGGCAACCCCGCACCGGACTGCGTATTGTAGGCAGGCCCCGCACAAGGTGGGAAGATGATATAAAGATGGTCGCCGGTAGCCGCTGGAGCCAGGCGGCGCAAGATTGGGCCTTGTGGTCGTCATTACGTGAGACCTATATCCAGCAGTGGACATCTATCGTTTGAATTCGACAATAACTATGATAGAAATGTTTTGAAACATTTGTAGCACTTCAAAATATGTTATCGGCTCGCAGTTTGGATTGCACAGGCCCCGCTCTTGCCTGTATACATGTTTACTAACAAATTATTTTATTTGTTACAAATTGTTAACTAACAATTTACTTTAGAAATGTTTACTTTTACATAACATGAAAACATTTTTTAACATTGTGATCAAATGTTTGTTTGAAAAAGTCTACTAATGTTTATAAACATTTTTAAAGAGTAATGTGGCAGCACCATAATACATTAAAAATATTTAGGGCCATTTGTACGTATAAATTGTTTACTAGTACTTATAGTTTGTTTACAATATGTATTTGGTAATGATTAAATAAAAAAATAAGTTTTATTTGGTTTAAAGTATTTGTAATTGTGATTTGATGTGAGACACTTTTTTGTCTTGATTGGTGCTATGGTTGTTTTTCAAACCACTTAACAGCTGTTCAGCGTTCCATCGTGAGATCTGCAATAGTTTCCATGTATTTATTATATTTATATTGTATTCTAGATAGAGCAAACCCACAGCAATCATTATTTGTTTTTCAAACCACATGGTGTACTTCTTCGTGAGAGGGTCATGCATCACTCTCCACTTCTAGATTTTCTTCTATTTCCTCTTGTTGGATTTACTGCTTTTCTACAATTTGATGTACTAACCATTCTTCCTGTCCACGAAGTAATTAGTTCGATAATCTATATATATATATAAAAATCAATTGCTGTTCCATAGTCTCGCTAAAACCCGAGACCGGCTGGCCTGATTTGGTTAATCTTCGATTTGAATTATTTGTATAATACTTTTGTTTCTATTTGTTTTTGACATTTAACATTGACAACCAACGATTTCTGATGGCAACTATGATATTTGATGGACATTGGCGGGAATATGGACGTAAAGGTCGTGTTTTTTGATTACGAATTCGTTTTTGTTCTGATTAAAGTTTTGACCACATTTTTTACTAAGGTTCAAACATTCTGCAGTTATAATACAGCTTATTTATTTATTTTTTCTTTGGCGGTGGGAAGTTTGCCTGGTAAGCTAGTATATAATAATAAATCGAAATAAAATTCGCCTTAATTATAAATTTGTCCTATACAATGTTATTCTGCCGCAGATCGGAATCAAAGTTAGGCTCTCATCCTGATGTTATCAGCAAATTTTAGCTTTTTTCGGACACATCATGAGGCAAGAGGCCTACAGTTTGGAAAAGCTGATAATAACGAGCAACACCTCTGTTTACGGTGGTCAGAGAGCCAGTCCACACCCACAGATCCAAATGTGGCATGAGTATCTCGGATCTCCTACTGCGGGTCTGATCAGGGAGCGATCCGTCCTCACCTGAAAAATTGAATATCTAGGGGGCATGGATCTCTCTCATAGGCTGGCGCAGGTGCTGACCGGACATGTTTGGTTCCGCAAGTACCAGCATCAGATTGTTCGCAGGGAGAAAACGCCTGACTGCCATGAATGTGATGCATCTGTGGATGCAGTGCATCACACTGGGGCAGAATTCCTGGCGTGGGGACCCCAGTGGCATCCATTGACATCGTTGGTCGGAGGGAACCTTTCGCTGGAAGGCATAGGTGGCGTAATGCTCACCGATGATAGGGAGTGGAGGGCAGTGGCCTCTTTCTGTGAAAGTGTTATTTCGCTGAAGGAAGCACACGAAGGAACTATTATGGAGTTAGACAACATTACGGCGCAAAGCGTGACGCGTTTCCTGTCATTATGCCCCTCCCCTCTGCCGTTCTCTGGTCTCTAGCAAGTGCAATGCGCTCTTAATGCTTTCAATGACCTCTAGTTGCCAGTATTCGCTTCGCTGGTTGGGGTCCAGGATCGATTCCCTACGAGGAAATATAACAAAAATAATATAATAAAAATATAACATCTAAACGGATTCAATCATATCTAATTGACATTATGTTTAGAAATCATTTAGAAATAAATGTCTATTTATCAAAGAATTTTCTTCCTTTAACTCTAAAGCGGAAACTATTTAGAATTTTCTTCTTTTAACTCTAAAGCAGGAACTATTTCTAGTTTAGGTAGGTAGATATTTTAAAAATTGATTTTGATAGCCTCTCAGGCGCAGTGGTGCAAGTACGTAGATTTCTGGTAGGGCATTAAAACCTACGTGGATGAGCCTAATGGACTTTTTCACGATGGTAGTTTGGGCAAATTTCGTCAAAGAACCTGGAGCTATCTTATATGTACAGAGGCAGATAGCCGAGGGGGTTTTAGTGGGTACAACCCCACATAGCCCGATAGCCTGACCCATGCTATCGGGTATCTTATTTAAGATTTACCTTCTTACCAGCGTAGAAACTATAAGATGTAAATTTTTCCTCTTAACAGATTAGCGCCCTTCCATCTTAGACAATATCATCAGGTGTGATCTCTTTCAAGCGCTAAACTGTCAGCAATAAAAGGAAGTGTACTGTATATAAATTTGCATAACGACGTTGGAATGTAAACGTAATAATCGGCAAATCCAACATGGCTCATGAACAGAAAAACTTTTCATAAACACAAAAAATATTACGACGGTATTTAACGATTTTTTTTTTATTAGAAAACATTTTAGTTTAACACAATATTTCGTGGGTTTGTTTGCTTTGCAGCGTCGATATGCAAATTCAAAAGCATAATTTTAAACTTAAAGTGGATAACACTTAATACAGATTTATCAAATATTAATTTAATGTTTAAATTTAATGAATTAATAATCGCTTTTTCGAAGAATCCATTAAAATCTTAAAGTGACTTAAGTAAAAGTTTTAAACGTGATGCAGTGACTTTGAGCTCGTGCTTTAATTCTATTTTGTTTTACATTTTATTAATAAATATTATATAAAAGGTAGATAATATAGAATAAATAAGAAGGTCGATGGGAAATATAAAAGATATCTTGCAAATCTTGTTACCTACAGACATATTGCACAACATCGCGACAATATTACGTAGGTACATGTTTAATTACAAACATATAAGAAAAATATGTTTGTTACATTTATCTTATGTGATCTTTGTTGTTCTAAGAACATTACTTGATGCACTTCATCTATTTTATCTAAGAGTTTTTCCTCATAGGCATCCTTGTGTTAGCACAATGTTGCATTGTTCTGTTGATATCCAATGCTTTATCGGTGTTTATTTTCAACAAGTGGATGATAATTCAATGTTGTTTTAATGCGTGACTGTGATCTCACCTGATAAGTTATATAACAATGTGAGACGATAATAAGACAGGGTTTACATACCAAAAAATTCAATTTATACAAGTAGGTATTCCCGCACTTTTTGAATAGTCAAATATAGTTTTTCTTTTTCACGTTTCAATGTATCTATTTAAACACCAATATCGATAGCCCATAAGTATAAAAACGACGACTGTGTCTCGAATATTAATTATTCAAATTCCAACTCAACTATTCTGTATTATGGAAACCATTAAGAAATATAATACACCACACTGTCTCAAAAAATATTTCAGCCAATCATATGTGAGGTATTTGTCTGTTTATTAGCGATAAACTCAAAAACCAATAAACGGATTGTCAATTGGTTTTCACCAATAGATAAAGGGATTTTTGAGGAAGTTTTTTGTATATAATTTGTCTAGGTTTAGTGTAAATTGGTTTAAATATAACGATCATTGTTGGAAGTGTCGGAAATATTCAAGTCTTTTAAGAGCTTTGATCTAAAACGCTGCTTAATCCTTTAGAGATATAATGTATGGTAAATAATGTATGGTGTGATTATTTTCCTTTAATAGATCTACAAAAAAGTCTGGAATAGAATATATCTATCTTTCAAGGATAGGGATTTTATCATCCAAAAAAATGGGAACGTACAAATTGGAAAGTTATTAGCTACAGACTAAGTTATAATAAGGCGTGGTCGAGTTTAGCTACTGACAATTATAGATAAGCTATTATTATATACGAAGATTGAATATATAAAGATGTATTATAACAAATTTATGCATGCTCCAAAAAAAAGCTACAAAATAGGAAACGAGACTGGCGACAGGTTGCTCGTGTTAGCATTGAGAATTTGTTAACAACAATACGAACTACTTGTTCCTTCCTCCATACGATTACTTATAATTACACAAAAAAATTATATTATTGTGTAATAACCGAGAAATAAGCCATGAAGGCCTAATGGATAGGCTTCTTTTCAATTAACAGGTTAGAATTCTGGACTGTTTTGTCTCTTTGATGTTCAGCTTTTTTTAATTTGTCTATCATCTCCACAGACTATGTTTAATGTCTTTATAGGTTATGTTGAAATTCAAATTCAAAATATCTTTTTTCAACTAGGCCTACTTAACAGCACTTTTGAATCGTCTAACATCGTTTTTTTTCCGTTTTCAATGTACGACTTATGATCATATTAAGGAATGATTTACAGTCTAAAGCGACGAGGATTCCTTCGCATCCTGTTCTTAAAAAAGCCCATTTCAAAGTCAATTGGGAGTACGTTCTTTTTTTCTCATCATTACAATATACATATTTAATTTATTCTATTTCGATTAGAGCAATTTATTCACTCCCACGCTTTTTTATCTTCTAAGTAGTCCTACAAATTATAGAATGATTTCTCAACTAGTTTTATTTTTAAAATCAAAATTTAAGTAGGCTCAAAAGCACTTTTGAATCGTCAGTAGTCTCTCCGTTGGTAATAAATCTACCACCTGTTCGACAAGTTGAATCCGCTGAGAATAAATTGGCAAGAAACTCAACGGTTATTCCTCTAATCATAGTTTTTGTACATTACAATGTGTTTAGCTTTCATGTGCAACTGGAATCAAGTCAAACATCTTTATCACTTAAATATTATAATATGCGTTTTGTAATAGGACGTTATAAACATATTTCCTAAAACTATGTGGAAGAATAAAAGATTTAAACTTATTAATTGAAACCTTTGTAACTTTTTCTGGAAGATTGTTATAGAAACGTTTACTTTGAATTGTCAATTTTATTCAGCCTACTAGAATTAAAAGCAATTTTATATTTATTTCTTAAGTTATATGTGATACATTCACTTTTTTTCGTTATATTAGTAACATTCGTTCATTGAATATGATTATGTTTAGTTTATTTTATTCTTTATTTGTAATAAAACAGCATACAATTATGACATTTCGATTTACGCTTAAAATAAGGCCATGAAAGATTACGTTTGACGGCGCACAGATTGTTAATCGATTTACAACCGATTCGGACTTGACATTTTTGAGGTTGACAGCTGACATAACACCGCGCGCTGGGGTGGCGGCCATTATTGGTTCGGATTTCATACAGTGCGCACGCGTCCACGTGCTCTGGTGGAATGTTCTAAATCCAGTTATACATTGTTAATTATCTAAAATTATAAGTTTTGATTTATTATACGTGATGCATTCACTTTTTTTCGTTATATTAGTAATATTCGTTCATTGGATATGATTATGTTTAGTTTATTTTATTCTTCATTTGTAATAAAACAGCATACAATTACGACATTTCGATTTACGCTTAAAATAACATACATAGCATCACGCCTCATTCCCATAGGGGTAGGCAGAGACAACATCCTTCCACTTGCCACGATCCTTGCATATCTCCTTAACTTCTTTCATTCTCATTACACCTTTCATACAAGTTCGTCGGCTTAGAGTATTCTTGACCTGGCCGTTATTTAAAATGTCCTGGATTTGGTCCAGGAACGTTCGCCTTGGTCTTCCCCTTCCAACTTTCGCATTCACTCTTGACTCATAAATCCTTTTTGTCAGTCTCCTTTCATTCATTCTCTCTACATGCCCAAACCATCTAAGCATACCTTTCTCAATTTTAGTCACTACGTCTTCTTTTATACCACAACGTTCTCTTATCACACTATTTCTTACTCTGTCACTCAGTTTTAATCCACTCATGCTTCTCAACGCTCTCATCTCTACCGCATTTATTTTACTTTTGTGATTCTTCTGCCATACCCAACTTTCACTACCATACATAAGTGTTGGCACCAACACTCCAGCATGCACTGCCAGTCTAGCCCTTTGAGACACCATCTGGCTATTCATAAAAGCATGCAGAGCACCATTTACCATATTCCCTGCATTCACTCTCCTTTCGATATCACTTTCACATGTTCCATCTTTTGTAAATTTAGATCCCAAGTATACAAATTCTTTCACCTCTTCCACTTGTTCCCCATCTATCAAAATATTGCCATTCATCATAGATTCATCTCGTTCAAAAAGCATAACTTTCGTTTTGTTTACATTCACTTTCATTCCTTTCCCTTTCAAAGCTTCATTCATAATATTTAGCATCTCCTGTAGCTCGTTAGCGGATGACGCAAGTATTACTTGATCATCAGCGTAGAGTAAACATTTGATGAGTAATTCATTCATTCTTAACCCATACATACATTCTTTTAAATCTGTCAAACATTTATCCATGAAAAGGTTGAACAGCCATGGTGACGCAACACATCTCTGTCGAACACCTCTTTCGACAGGAAACCACTCCGTGTACGCTCCGTTTATTCTGACACAGGCACTAAGGCCATGAAAAATTACGTTTGACGGCGCACAGATTGTTAATCGGTTTACAACCGATTCGGACTTGACCTTTTTAGGTTGACAGCTGACATAACACCGCGCGCTGGGGTGGCGGCCATTATTGGTTCGGATTTCATAGAGTGCGCACGCGTCCACGTGCTCTGGTGGAATGTTTTAAATCCAGTTATATATTGTTAATTATCTAAAACTATAAGTATTGATTTATTATAGTGAAATTAATAAAGAAGGAACTAATTGTGTCGTGGAATATTTTATTGAAATACCCGACATTGATCATCTCACCCGACTATCCACATTATGGCAGACAAAACCAAAGATTGTAATGCCTAGTCCGAAGATGCGCCATTACGTTTATTTAAAAAAAAGGTACAGATTAAAGCCTAATTATATAAAAATTCAAACAAGTTTTGTATGTGTGTATGCATTAGTATATAAAAGGGTATATGTAAGCATGTGTGTGGATATATTATGTATAATTGTTTTGATAACCCTAATAAAACAACTTTTTTATGTTTAATCTTTATGAGATATTAAAAGGTTTTAGTGTTGAAGAGTCACAACAGACAGCACCATTCTATCTGTAAAACGTATGTACTTGTATTGTTGCTGACAATCCATTATTCATTACACCAATCGACCTCGATACCACACTGATAGAAATAGCTCGAGCTCTACCTATGAATCGTCATGATCTAGGAAAGCTAACCAGGATAAAGAGTAACGTAACAAGGACATAAGAAGAGCTACCAGTAAAGGCCTTGTCACCAGGTCATTGGCTAGGGCAATAGGACCTTGGAGAATCGCTTACAGTAGTAAAATAAATTTGTTTTTAGACACATCAAACCTGGTACTGGAAATAATACGGATTTATCGCTAATAAAGTCGTTGGTTAAGATAAATTTAGAGTAGAGAATATATCGGTAGTTTATTCACACCGCGGGGAACAACTACTTATATAGTAGATATACAAGGTTATTAGTACACTGACGTATTCCGATTAGGAAATGATAGGGATGAGTAAAAAGTAAAGTAAGTAGCCCATTAATGTCCTACTGGGCACAGGCTTCCTCACTCCGAGTAGCGAGGGATTTTAGAGCAGACCAACCACGCTGCTCCAGTGCGTATTGGCAGCCATAGTACACAAGTGAACTCTCTATTCCTTCACTTTCATACTCCGATGTGACGGGAATCCGACACGACCGGAGAGAGATCAGGCGCAGGACCGACGGCTTAACGTGCTCTCCGAGGCACGGGGGTGGATCACACCGCCAACTTCCCAACTTCGGGCAAATATTGAGAAAATCTTAATAGAAAACTCAATATTGATTTTTGAATTGGCCCGACCCGGGACTCGAACCCAGGACCTCATGTCTGTAGTCGAACATGCTAACCACTAGACCAATGAGGCAGGGATGAGTATTTGCGATAATTAAAACCCCCATATGTATTAAGCAAAAGTAAAACATTTTTTCTTCCGATTTATTTATTTGATTATTAAACACTGATTATTTATGACTATTAACAATAAATATCTTAGATATAATTTAAATATTTTTTTGAGATAACTTTCCACTATAACGCCTTAAAAAAACGTTATAAAACTTGCCTTATTGTATTTTAAAAACAGCCGTTTTCTTAGCTCTGACATTTTAAAATTTGAACCGATAATTGTTGTTTTAATATTTATTAAGAAATACTGTTTAATCATTTTTATAAATCTGAAGAATAAATGAGATTTAAATGGACACTTTTACCCCAAAAAGGTTTAACTTTTGCATAATGCATACGGGGGTAAAAATTAACGCAAATAGCTCACCTAAATACTTACTACAAAATTTACCAGAGTATGTTATTATAAATGTGCAAGCTGTTACGGTTTGTTAAAGACGCTATAATATAGATTATAAGATCTTTTACTGTAAATTTAAATGTGGCTAACGGTTTATAAAAGTCCATAGCACGTACAACACAAGTATCAGACTTAGTTTATTTAAATATGACTGACTATTCAATCATTATCATCAAAGTAATCTGTGGAATGTCGTTTAATTTAGGTTTCATGATAAATATAGCTTTTATCGAGTCCATTTCTACCAGTCACGTGAAACTGGCGGCATCGCATAAAAACCCGTCCAAGGCTCGAGCACTTTTACAAATTAATAACACCTCGTTATTAAAATATATACAAAAACATATTCTGTGATACATAAGCTAATTGACTTGTAGTTATTCAATACTAGCAATTCCAGTCATACTTTTTTTTTACTCAAAGTAGCATTACGTAAATGTTATGAAATATCTCTTTGGCGTAGAAACAGTGTCATAAATCTTGTCAAAACTGATCCAACTACTTCTGCAATCTTTTCTTATAGCAATGCCATAAATGTTATGAGCATATTGTTGTGGACTACAAATGTTATGAGGTTATTGGTGCGGGCGAAAATGTAATGATGTTGCCTAGAAATGTTACGGGGGTAATGGCGCGGTCTAAAATGTTATTAGTATGTTGGAGCGGACTATAAATGTAATGAGAATATTGATGCGGACCATAAATGTTATGAGGATATTGGTGCGAGCTAAAACGTTACAATGATATTAAAGCGGGTTATAAGTGTTATTACCGGACCGTAAACGTTATGAGAATATTGGTGCAGGCCACAAATGTTATGATGATACTGGTGCGTTCTACAAATCGTATGAGAATATTGGTACGAGCCACAAATGCTATGGGCATATTGGTGCGGGCTACAAATGTTATGAGGATAATGTTACGGGCTAAAATGTTATAATGATATTAGTGCGCTCTAAAAATGTTATTAGTATATTGGTGCGGACTATAAATGTAATGAGAATATTGGTGCGGACCATAAATTTTATGAGAATGTTGGTGTGGGCCACAAATGTTATGAGGATAATGTTACGGGCTAAAATGTTATAATGATATTAGTGCGGTCTAAAAATGTTATTAGCACATTGGTGCGGACCATACATATTATGAGAATATTGGTCTGGGCCACAAATGTTATAAGGATAATGTCACGGGTTAAAATGTTTTTTTTTTTTATTTATTTTACCAAAACAACAATACATTTTGATACACTAATTCATTCTGCCAAACCGCAGCGACGATATGTTATAATGATATTAGTGCGTAATAGAAATGTTATTAACATATTGGTGGTGACCATAAATGTTATTGGAAAAATTGTTGGCCACAAGTGTTATAAGGATATTGTTGCGAGACACAAATATTATTGCGGGTCACATTTTATAGTATTATCGATTTAGGTACATTACATACATTGTATATTTCAAGTAGATTAAAACTGTCTTTAACAGCATTTCTTAAAAATGAACATCTTAAAAGATATCAGAGATTTCAAAATTTATGTCCCATATTTAAATGTACACAGAAGTTTCGCGGAATATTTATACAAAATACACTTTCATTTAATTAGTTACTTGTAGACATGTACAAAAACATTGTGGGACTACATGAGTTAATTAACCTGAAATTATTCCGTACACACTTATTATCATATTCAAATATATCTATTTAATTATTCGCATAGATAACTAACATAATTAGTCTATAATACAAAAAAAATGGGCGAGCAAAACACATTATTTAAATGTGTTCGTTGTATAGTCGACAAGGACAGTGACTTATTCAGTTTTAAAGCGAAATAATTCGTTTTAATTGAATTATACGTACACATACATACATAGCATCACGCCTTATTCCCATAGGGGTAGGCAGANTAATATGTACATGCTTTGTTCCTGCTACATAAGAAAAATAAGGTGTGGTTATGTGTGTTATGGACACGGCCATTTGTTGTACGTGAATACGTCTGTCGCTGGGCGCGATGTGTTACAGCCCTTACTTGAAATAAATTCGTTGATTATTTGGCTATCCAGTGATGTAATTGAATTTCGGATGCAGGTAATAGATATAAAGATACAACACCAAACATTTACTCCCGGTTTTGTTATCATTCATTTTTTTTTTAATATTCTCTACATACTAAATTAGTTCCTTATTAAAGACGTATTCACGGCAAAAAAGGTAGCTGTTCCCCAAGGTTTTATACTTTTAGTTCCAGATCCTGTTGGGTATTGGGGAAAACTGTACTTCTTGATAACATTGCGAAAACTTTAAACTTCTGCTCTACTGTAACCTCATCTAATGTCTGAAATGAAAGCGTGATTACATTCCCGTATTTCTTCTCAAGTGGAAAATTGAGCTAATCTGTTATTTATTGAATAAAGTCGATAATCATTTAAGTTAGAATGATAACTGCAGTGTTTCAACTTTAGTAAATGTGGTCAAAATTTAATTAAAACAAAAGATTTTTCATCATACCTGTAACGAAAGTTCGTACTTTCAGTACAAAAGTGCCCCATTACATTACAATTAAATAAATGCGTAATTTAGTGCGCATATCTAAAACTTCGACGCATGTGCGCTTGTTTTAGATGTCAAAATATTTGACAATTTGTTTTGCTGCGTCCTCAAAATTTGAATTCACTTCTTTATTTAATTCTTCTTGCGCTTCATTAGAACTTATCTTCGCAGATTTATTGCGCTATCGATTGCATATATAAATTTATTTTTAGTTTATAGATTGTGTTTGAAAGTTTTCAATTACTAAATAAGTACACAACTTGGTGCTTAGTTACGTAGTAGAAGCATGCGAGCGATTGATTCAATTTCTAACTTGATTTCATATTACTTTAAACTTTAATATTTACATTTTTATCAAACTTTCGATTCCGATATGATGACATATTGTATACCCTCTTAGGACCGAAAGTACAGCTTTGTCACCCGCGTTTTTATCTTGTTTTCTTTATGAATTAATATAATATCTTAGTTTGGTTTCTAAAGGAAAGCGTTTTGTTGTTTTTACTGTATTCCAAGCATTTTTTTTCATATTTACTCACCTTTTAAACCTTCCCTGGACTTCCACGAATAATTCAAAATCAAAATAAGCCAAATCAGTCCAAGCGTTATCGAATTTCAGCGGGACTAATGATATGCAATCGATTTAAATATATATAGACCATATGATATGATATCTAATACATATATGACTCACCTATCCCGTTTTATATAAAAATTGTATTCAGCAATAAGTATATTTCTTTTTATTGAATCAAAGCTAGATGGAAATTGTATCAAGATTATTATACATACATACATACATACATAGCATCACGTCTCATTCCCATAGGGGTAGGCAAAGACCACGTCCTTCCACTTGCCACGATCCTTGCATATCTCCTTCGCTTCTTTCATTCTGATTAAACCTTTCATACAAGTTCGTCGATTTAGAGTACTCTTGACCTGGCCCTTATTTAAAAAGTCCTGGATTTCGTCCAGGAATGTTCGCGTTGATCTTCCCCTTTCAACTTTCCCATTCACTCATAAATTCTTTTTGTCAGTCTCCTTTCATTCATTCTCTCTATGTCCCCAAACCGTCTCAGTATACCTTTCCCAATTTTAGTCACTACATCTTCTTTTATACCACAATGTACTTGCTTCGCTGTAATTACCTTAGAAGTAATGTTGTGGTAACACAAAGCTTAATGTATTAACAATAGATAATATCATCTTGACTTATTAAACCGAGGTATGCAGACAAAATCGCAGGCAACTATTATATTAATTCAAAGTTTTATAATATTAACGACTTCAACGAGTGTTAAGCCGCATGTTAAGTTATAATCTAAGCTTTTATATAATCGTTAGTTTGAAAATCTTCTCACCTGGAAGTTTTTAACCTGAATAGGTTGTATTAATTCTTATTGACAAATTCAAAGGGTACCAGATGGACTAACTTTACACTATATTAAAGTATATTCTAAATTAACAAATGTATCAGAGAAGTAAATTTATTCAGATGCTCTTGGTATTTTAAAATTGCTGTGTGATTACTTTTATAATTCTATATTAAGAACCAATAACCATCACTACTTTGTTTAATTCACATATCTTTTAAGATATTCATTTTAATGAAATGTTGTTGATGGTAGTTTTGTTGTACATAAAATTTACAACATATGTAATATATTTATTTGGATAAAGAATAAAACTGTATTGTATAAGATAGATTGGTAAATAACACATATTGTTTTGTAATATGTAAAAGATAAAAATGGTTACTGTGGATTATCCTTTACAGATAAATATATAGCGTCGTGGACGTTTATATTTATCTTTTTAAGATATAATTTTTTGTAGAATATCAATTTGTTTTATCTCGTAAGGTATAGCCAGCGTTTGCCATTTTAAGTGCACATTAATATGTCTTTACGACCATTTCAAATCTTTGTATTTTTCCACTTTTCTGTGCTATAATATATATGTATTATACATATAAATCATCGTTTTAAATTACTCTTTCTAATGTCGAAATACTATATAATATAATTCTCGAAACTGTATTATAATCCTTTATTTAACAGTTTAAAAGTTATAACCATATATATAGTGGAAGCAGCTACATTTTATAGTATGAAGGAACTCGATGACGGAAAAATTATATATGGGCCAATACAAGTATTGTTTTTACTATTTTCCTATACTGTCCCTAAAAATAGAATGCCAATTGTGATTTATATAAGAAAAGATGCAGCTATTTATCATATAACTTCATTACATTACTCAGAAATTTATTAAATTCTCAAAGAACTTAAATATAAATTCTAATTTGCCAGTCAAACTGGTCGGAGGAGGAAAACTCGTTCACTTGAGCCGCAATCTTTTTTATATTGTATTTATTTATTAGTTTGTTTTGCAATTTAATTAGTTCTGATGAACCTCTACTGATCTATGGCGTGTCTTCTAACATGCCAGTTGACTGTACATTTATTAATTTGTATTAGGGGGGCACTACAGTTTTGCGAAGTCAGTTCCTTAAAAATTTTGCCCTCATGCGCCTAAAGAAGTTTTACTTCAAAAAGATTTGTAAAATTGACAACAAATTTTGAATGAAATTATTACCATAATTTCTGAGACTATTATCTTTTTTGTAGAAATAACTAGCTCTATTAACTATAGTTCAGCCGCGGCTGACAAACGTATGATACTCAACGAGCAGACCTTTAGTATGGGTGGCTTAATCTCTTTTATTTTTTCTGTTATATATTTAACCTAATTTCCTGCATTAATTTTCTAAATGGATTTGATTTGAAAAATAGTTTGTTTCGTAAATTAGATGTATAAATTTCATATACGTTTTTTATTTTGCTAGCTAATGTTGATGAATTTAATACAAGAAGTAACAAACTTTAGAGTAAAGAAGGTTCAGAAGTCATACACCGGTTTGAGCATACGCATTTTTAATAAGATACCGCAATCAATTTTGGATTTGTCTCCACATAATTTAAATAAATATGTCAAAAACATCCTTTTACAAAAGGCATATTACATTGTTGAAGACTACTTAAGCTATAGAAATGTTTGGACTTGATACCAGTTGGACACAGAAAATAAATACATTGTAACGTACATAACTATATCCAAAGGAGTAACCGCTGAGTTTCTTTCCGGTTTCTTATCAAAGAATAGACTATTGACCGTTCAAACCTACCTGAATAAAGAATATGTTGATTTCGCGGGAAGGTGGGTAAACAAAACGTTCACTTTACCTGGATATTTTCTAGTAATAACTATTTTATTAATTTTCCAGGTCTCCTAAGGAATCCTGGACCACAGATCTAGATTTTAATATACCAGTCGACTGGTAAAGGGACAGGACACCATCACTGTGGCTGCAGACTTTTTTATAATAATTTATCAGTTGGTTTTTGTAATTTGAACTGCCTCATTGGTCTAGTAGTTGATCTGCTGCAGACTACAGATTTTGGGTTCGAGTCGCACGGTCGGGCGAATTCAAAATGGATATTGAGTTTTCTGTTAAGAAATTCCTAATTTTTGTCTTAAATTGGAAAGTTGTCAGTGTGCTCCAACCCTGTGGTTCGGAAAGCATGTTAAGCCGTCGGTCCTGCGACTGATCTCTCTTCGATCGTATCGGATTGCCCTCACATAGGACTACAAAAGTGAAGAAAAAGAGAGTATACTTGTGTTAGCGTATACACTTGTCTACTAAACCCCTTCTTTACTATGAAGTGAAGGGGCTTGTCCCCAACAGTGTGATGATAATGGACTGATTGGATAAAGATTGGCAGACTCTATATATAATTGCCTCATTGGTCTAGTGGTTAACATGTTCGACTACAGATATGAGGTCCTGGGTTCGAGTCCCGGGTCAGGCCTATTCAAAAATCAATATTGAGTTTTCTATTAAGATTTTCTCAATATTTGCCCGAAGTTGGGAAGTTGGCGGTGTGCTCCACCCCCGTGCCTCGGAAAGCACGTTAAGCCGTCGGTCCTGCGCCTAATCTCTCTCCAGTCGTGTCGGATTTCCATCACATCGGACTATGAGAGTGAAGGAATAAAGAGTGCACTTGTGTACTATGCCTGCCAATCCGCAGTGGAGCAGCGTGGTGGGTCTATGCTCTAAAAACCCTCGCTCCTCGGAGTGAGGAGGCCTGTGCCCAGCAGTAGGACATTAATGGGCTGCTACTTACTTATATATCACAGGTTCCATCATGCCACTAGAATGGGTGAAGAGGGGAGAGTGGAGGGGTGTATTCCTAATAAAACATTGAACACTCGCGGTTATCGGTTATCACAGCGATAAGGAAGTACAATAACTATTCTGAAGTACCTATTCATTTTCTACGTAAAAGAGTAGTAAACATTGCATGCGTAGGTGATATTAAATTAAGTGCAGATGTCTTTTGTAAACAACTTAAAATATCCTTTGTTTGTTGTTAAATATAAGTCGTTAAAGTCTATTTTTAATAACCGTTATTGACTTACTCCTATTAGCACACACACACAAATGTCAAAAACAAATGACAAAAAAAACAAAAATATTGTTTCAAATTTCATTTGATTTCTGAACGACGACGTTTGACATTGAAAATCAAAAAACCCTTCACTTTTAAATTTAATTTAATTTCTGAACGACTTTCAAATTTAATTAATTTCCAAACGACCAGAGGAACATCAGATGAGACGACAGATAGGTGTTTTCGAAGGGAAAGCGAAATTGTAGTTTTTATTATATTCCAAGCATATTTTTCTTCATATTTAGTTACCTTTTAAACCTTCCCAGGACTTCCACAAATAATTCAAAACTAAAATTAACAAAACCGTTTGAGTTTTAATGAGTCTAACGAACAGCAATTGATTTATATATGTAGACTAGTGTAATCATCAAGATATCAATTTACTATGATAATTGTTACCTAAGCCTGTAGTCGTTGGCATTATACTATTTTAATTACGTTAACAAGCTCATTAAGTATTTATGTACCAAGAAACCTCGTATTTACGAGTATATCGTTTCCGGGTAGAATAATTTCTTACATTCGAGTATGAATTTATTATTTATACAATCAATCACTTTCTAATTTCTAAATAAATTTAGTATGAATCATTCAATATTAACCGCACCATATTCAGTCGAGATATGAAAATTATCAAATTACATTTGCAGTAAATGTTTTCCAAGTCTATATGAAATAAGAGCGGCATCTTTTTATGTTATAATTTTGTTTAAACTGCTATTTTTTCGTGGTAAGAATGCAGTGAGTCATCGTTCTAGCTCGGCCCCAATTAAAACCAATCAATTCTTTTCAAATTTCAAGAATTTTCAACTGAACACTGTGAACTTGACTTTGTAATTAGAAAAGTTTGCAGCACGATTAACAAACAAACTGTAGTATAACTTTCTATCTTAATGTATAATCATTAATTAAAAATAAATAAAAATTTTAACAAAAAAAGAACCGCCTTCAAAACAATTTACAAATATATTAATATGCTCTAAAAAGTATAAAATAATTGCGTATTCTTTTATAGTGTTCTTCGTATTCTTATATTTGGAGTCGGTGTCAGCATTGATCTTTATATTTAACTACGACTAGCACTTGACCATACCGGAGTTACGGTAGGCAACTCAAATATCTGGATAGCCTATAGAAGATTCTCTCGAGTATCGTTCATTTGCTCCTAAAAATTGAAGAGTTCCGTCACTTTGTCATGGATTCCATCATCTGGACCTAACCGAACTATTACGAAACAACCCTGGAAGTATATCCTTTTCAATAAAAAAAGAATCATCGAAATCGGTTGGCATGATCTTGAGTTATTCGTCCATTTGTCGCGCACATGCTTATGCAAATTTAAGACTTATCAGGTTTTCTCATGGATGCCATCATCAGAACTGGATTAAAAAAAATTAGACCCTATGACGAGTATCACCTTTCCTTTAAAAAAAATCATCAAGATCGGTCCACCCAGTCGGGAGATATGAGGTAACAAACATTTAAAAAATATATATATACATACAGACGAATTGATAACCTCCTCCTTTTTCGAAGTCGGTTAATAAAAAGAGTCTAAACATCAGAACGTGACAGATAGAGCAACTAGATTCCTATAATGGATAGGTAAGGTAGGTAGCAATCCATTAAGTCCCACTTTGCTTTGCACGGGTCTCCTCACTCATATTGGAGGTTTTTGTAACATCGACACAGCACTCTGGTCCACTTCGGGTTGGCACGCATCATTATCAACTGCATATGCAACTTACTAACGATATATACACAAATTTTACAAATAAAAATATCATTAATATACAAGTTTAACAAGATAGGGCCAACGTGTGCACCCCGAGGCACACCAGAAGCAATGTTACATAATTGAGATTGATAACCATTAGCCACTAGGAAGAAGGAATGATCTTTCACGTAATTATTTAACTATCTTATGAAAGGTCTAGTAAAACCATACGCCTGCAATTTTTAAAGAATGTGATGAATGCGTTGGTTTGCCAAGGTCCAAATCAATGAATATTATGGAAATAGCGTACATGTTTTTTCACATTTATCGTCATTTTATAGTCGATACTTATTATATGTATAGAGACAGAACACGCATTAAATCCTTGCTGTCTTGTTGTTTAAATTGTTAATTCATCATTGTGCTTTATAGTACAGGAAAAGTAAAGGAATGGCAGTTCCCTTAGGACTTTGTAGCCTTCTGCCCATCAGTGGGACGTTATTTAGCTATTACTTATTGTAGTTATTCAATCTAGAGATTGCTTTTATCTTAATTATAAGCTTGTATGTCTATTTTTATCTTATGTGCCATAAAGTGGTCTCTCTCTCTATACCTCTCTTTCTCTATATCCCCCCCTCTCTCTCTCTCTCTCTATCCCTCGCTCTCTCTCTAATAGTTTCAAAATGTTACATTACACAGTCTGTAAATATAATAAAAATGTTGTTAACTCTCTGCACTGTAAGCTTTAAATTCTATTTAAAAGTCAAAACGCGTTTCCTTTTACTTGAATAATTGTGAAATCACATACATAATTAATATAGATAATATTAATCAGAAACATTCTAGTTCAATCCCCACTATTTGATTGATAATTTTATGATAGACGTCAGCAAACAATCTGTTGCGTGTTCTGGTCGCTGCTATGACAATGGCGTCTTCATAATATATAACATTTGTACAAATATTAAACAATCGTTAAATGAAGAATCTTTGCCGGGTTATAAAACACGTAATATACCTCCATGGAAATTTATATAAATACCTATAGCGCCTTAGTAACATTAAAGTGCCAGACAGAATCAACTTTCCATACGACTTTAAATTAAATAATTAATACAATGAATAATATATGCGTGAATTATAAATGTACCAAAGAACATTATATGTACATAGTTAAATAATTAACACACTGAAAACTGTTTTTGAAACGAATGTATGCAAATTTCTATTAAGAAAACACCTGCCTCGTACATGCTTCTAAATGGTAAACGTACCGTGACATAGCAATCTAAATAGAGGCGCTTCGACAGAGTGCTCGATGTTGCGAAATCTCCCATTTTATCGGGAGATCTGCCAATACTTTATTATAATACACAGTTAACGATTCAAAATCAAAATATACTCTCAAGTAGGCTCAAAAATCACTTTTGAGTCTTCAATAGAATATCCATTGGTAACAAATCTACCACCAGTTCAGAAAGTTGAACCCGCTGAATAGAAACCGGTTTTGGACGTCTGCTTGCTACCTATTTTAACTTATGGTTGTGAAACATGGTTCCTAATGGAGAAAAATATAAATAAAATTAGAATTTGTTAAATGATGTAGAAAGTAGTATAATGGGAGGAAAACGTAAAGAGAGAATTAGAAAGTAAAACAGAGCTAATAAATAATGTTAAGACCAAAAAGAAACTAAAATGGACATGGACTAGGCATATGATAAGGAATAAAGTTAATAAGTGGACAAAAATCGCTACTGAATGGTGTTCCAGATATAGAAAGGGGAAGGCCACATAAGAGGACCTAATCGAAATGGCGGAACCATTGTGGACGAGGTTAGCTCACTCTAGATCCGGATAGAAGTCTCTGGAAGAGGTTTACGAGTATATCAACAGACAAATTGGAGGAAAACGGCCATCGGTTGTTGATGCACTGTTTAATAAAATAAATTAAATTAATAGTATACGCATTAGATATAGTATAGTATATAAGTCGTCGTCGTCGCTTCAACCGATGGACGTCCAGTGCTGGACATAGGTATCACGTAATGACGTCCACAAGGCCCGATCTTGCACCACCTGGCTCCAGCGGCCACCGGCGACTCTTTATACCTCTTTATTTCATCGGTCCACCTTGTGGGGGGTCTGCCTACACTGCGCCGTCCGGTGCGAGGTCGTCACTCCAGCACTTTCGGCCCCTAACGTCCATCGGTCATACGGATTATGTGCTCCGCTCTTTGCCACTTCAGATTCGCGATTAGTAGGACTAAGCGGTGACTCTGGTTCTACTACGGATCTCTTCATTTCTGATTCGATCACGTAGAGAAACTCCAAGCATAGCCCGGTGAGTGACTCTGAGCTTCCGCATGAACCCCATAGTCAGCGACCACGTCTCAGAACCGTATGTCATCACTGGCAACACGCACTGTTTGCAGACTTTGGTCTTCAGGCACAATATGTAAGTAGATTAAATAAATTGTAAAAAAAGAACTGTGTATGTACTTATGTACACGCGTTAGAAGTTATATTAACAAGAAAAAAATCTTTTCAAAAACTAAGGTAAGTAGAAGCCCATTAACGTGAGAGGGAGATTGCAATGGATGCTCCCTCATACCGCCGGAGGAGGCGGGCTACAAGGCAGCGTTTGTAAGCGTAAGTCCGTCCATCGTCGAGAATCCTCAGTCGGATTGATTCAGGGCACCAGGGATGAATGCATGAATGAATGAAAGTTAACCCCTGGTGCTTCATTCATGGATGAAGAAGGTTCCGCTGGGTTTTAGTGGGTATTGCGAGGTCTGCTTGTTCGCCGAGTCCCACACTCCTGACACACGGTCGGGGTCAGAGCATAAAAGCATTTCCCAGCGAGAAAAAAAAAGAGCCCATTAACGTCCCACTGCTAGGCACAGGCCTCCTCACTCATATAAGGCTTTTAGAGCATAGACCCACCACACTGCTCCACTGCGGATTGGCAGGTATAGTAAACAAGTGCACTCTCTATTCCTTTACTCTCATAGTCCGATGTGACAGGAATCTGACACGACCGGAAAGAGATCAGGCGCAGGACCAACGGCTTAACGTGCTCTCCGAGACACGGGGGTGAATCACACCGCCAACTTCCCAACTTTGGGCAAACATTGAGAAAATCTCAATAGGAAACTCAATATTGATTTTTGAATTGGCCCGACCCGGGACTTGAACCCAGGACCTCATGTCTGTAGTCGAACATTCTAACCACTAGACCAATGAGGCAGGTCAAAAAACTAAAATGTTGAATATAGCTAACTTCAGTGTGTCAGTTTTTTGTGACGGTGTGGATGGTGCCAAAAGAAGTATAACTTCAAAAATCTCCAAAAATGAAGGCTTTATTTAATAATAATTATAACCTTTTATTTTTTACATCACACTTACATAAAACAAGTAAAGTAGCCGCAGAAAAAAAAATGTGATGCAGAAAAAGGGAACACCGCTCAGCGATTGTTGGGATTTAGTCCCAAAGCTGGTTTTCAGTGGAGACCCGTATTTATTTATTAATCGTTGTTTTATATCACATAGTTTCTCTGTAAGTGATTTTTGGTGGAAATTTCGTCGATTTTTATAGTCTACGCGTCTACAACACTTGTTCGTTTGAAAAGATATGACACGCGGCTGCGGCGCCCCCGCCGGTATCAGTTCAATCCACTACGACGCGAAAATAATGTAGTTTTGCGTCGTTAATGATGTTGTTTTCGTAGTAAAATGTAGGAGGGACGCGAGGGGCGAGGCACAGCTCTCGCACAATTCAGTATACTGTGCTAGTGCCACCGAGAAGGCGAACAATTTGTACGCCAATATACACGCGCTGACGAACGATACAAGCGCTCGCGCAGTTTAAAAACATCCGTTTACAATTCAAGTGATATACTACAATTCCCTCAATTGGTCAAAAAATGTTACAACCTATGTAGCATGAGTTATTAATGTGCCGTATGTTCTTCTGTGATTAGTGAAACTTCAATCATACCCTCGGATATACGTGTGATGACCACGACAGTCAACCCCAGTCTAATTACGGATATCATATATATTAGGTATTCTAAACTATAAACAAACCTATTAAATGCTATTATTTCTTTTTAGGCTTCTGTTTATCATTAGATAGTTGACATTTTGATGTCGCACTAGTAAAGTATTATTTATTTCATACTAGCTGTGTCCGCGATTTTTCCGCGTATTTTGGTAGCATTTTTAAGAAATAATTATACTCGTATATAGAAATACTTGAATGAGGTATTAGGGTTTATTGTTCTTGGTGAGGCTCTAGACCTTCTGTGTACCAAATTTCATTTGAATCGGTTCATCAGTTTTGGCGCGAAAAGCAGCAGACAGACAGAAATACTTTCGCATTGATAGTATTAGTAAAGATTGTTATTTTACACACTGGAGAATACAACTATTACAAGCTTTCAATATCATATTTATTAATATCGAATTAAGAACCTAAAAAGCAAAGTTTTAAACTTGTTGCTCCATAACTTAGACTCCTTTTTTCGCATTAAAGTATAGCATTAAGTCTTCTCTCGTACTCTAAACTATCTGTATATCAAATTTCATTTAAATCGGTCCAGTAGTTTTATCGTGACAGTACGACAGAAACATATTATAATGTTGAAGATTATTTAAGCTATACAAATGTTTGGACTTGATTCCAGTTTCACACAGAAGCATAATATTACGCATTGTAACCTACAGATTACCTGTATACTCGTATTTGAAGTAGTAACTGCTGAGTTTCTTCAGGTCTCTTCTAGCCGGAATGAACTTTCCAAAACAGTGGTAAATTTGTTACTAACAGACAGAATAAAGTCGATACAAAAGAGCCTTTTTAAGCCTATTTAAATAAAGGATTTTTTATGTTTTGTAAGCCGTATAACAAACTCCCACCATCGATGTAAATTATACTGTTTGCGTCTTAAAACAAAAAGGATATTAAATTTAAATAGATTTAACGCTGCGATAACTCCGCAACAAAATTTATTAAAGGTGATTTTTATTTTTAAAAATGAACACGTTATTTTTTATTCTCAGTACGTAAATAAGTTTTGTTGCGCAGTTCACTTCCTTCACATAAAAACTACGCTGCTGATGTTTTGGTATTCTGAAATTACCAGGTCAATTTAAAAATTTGTTATCGTGATTAATACTTGGAGCAACCGGACGCTTTGGGTGTGGTTAGTTATACATAGCAAATAGCCTTAAATTAATGAATAACATTTAGTTTTATTAATGTAAATAATCAAGTTATTAACAATTCATCAGTCTGGTATCGGAAATTCGATAAAAATGTAAGTAAAGTTTAAAATAATATGAAATAAAGTCAGATATTGATCATTAGCTCGCATGCTTCGACTACGTAACTAAGCAACAAGTTTTTACATACATACATAGCATCACGCCTCATTCCCAAAGGGGTAGGCAGAGACAACATCCTTCCACTTGCCACGATCCTTGCATATCTCCTTCGCTTCTTTCAATCTCATTAAACCTTTCATACAAGTTCGTCGGCTTAGAGTACTCTTGACCTGGCCCTTATTTAAAATGTCCTGGATTTGGTCCAGCAACGTTCGCTTTGGTCTTCCCCTTCCAAGTTTCGCATTCACTCTTGACTCATAAATCCTTTTTGTCAGTCTCCTTTCGTTCATTCTCTCTACATGCCCAAACCATCTAAGCATACCTTTCTCAATTTTAGTCACTACGTCTTCTTTTATACCACAACGTTCTCTTATCACACTATTTCTTACTCTGTCACTCAGTTTTAATCCACTCATGCTTCTCAACGCTCTCATCTCTACCGCATTTATTTTACTTTTGTGATTCTTCTGCCATACCCAACTTTCACTACCATACATAAG
>JACTOM010000894.1:867255-962522 GCA_015832385.1 Elymnias hypermnestra
TTAGCGCTTGACTGTGATCTCACCTGATGGTAAGTGATGATACAGTCTAAGATGGAAGCGCGCTAATCTGTTAAGAGGCGATATACCCCTTACGGTTTCTACACAGCATCGTACCGGAACACAAATTTCTTTGTTTGGCGCTACGTTTTTGCTGGTAGGGTGGTAACTAGCCACGGCCAAATCCTCCCACCAGTCCAGACTCAGACAAATTAGAAAATACAATTTCCTAAACTCGTCCTACCGGGGATCGAACCTGGGACCTCCGCTAGCAAAGCGAATACTCGCACCTCTGCGCCAGCGAGGCCGTCAAAGGAGGCTTTGGCGTTAAATAATTACCACTCTACTAATAAAGACATGCCACTAACTTAAAAATTTGATTTTGAAATGATGCTATTTACCCTGTTATTGAAGAGGTAATTTAAGTATTGCCAAGGTGACCGTACCGTCTTCGACTGTATCATTTATCTCGCGATTTAATATCATTATCCGTCTTAAATATCTGAGAAAATGACTTTGACGTTTGAAATGCCTAATGATTTCATATTCTTCAGGCGATATCATTTACATGTTATAAAAATGTATACTTTTAATAAGATTACAACGGTATCGGCAGAAATGACATCTATATTGATAGTTAGTACATTCAAAGTAAAATAAAGTTATCTAGAAGTATGTAAACACTCGCGATATGCGCGAACTTGAACTACTATATCCATTTAATAGCTGTCATATCGTAGCAATAATTCAAAAAGCTAATTTACAGGAGAGGAGGTTAAATAGAATAAAATATACTAGTTTTTAACTAAAGAAAATGAAGACTTTTCTGTACTAAGGAAAATAGGACCGAGTCCTTATTTTTGAGAGAGAGGAAGCAGTAATTTATTAATGACTATAGTAAGTCCAGTTGTAGTATGACTGACGACAGGAAATTAATGAGCTGGAAAGCACCACGTCTTTCCGAAATACAAGATGGTTTAGGTGGGAGAAGGTTGGCAAAACATCTTTTAAACGGGCAATGAATAGCAGTTCTAATGGTCCTGCATAAGTCGATAAGTCTCATTTCGTAAATTTATGTTTAAATGAATTCATCATCATTTCTGTATATTTCATTGCTGAAGGTCGTACCTGCTCTGATAAGTCTTAGTGGCTGCTTGGACTAGTTGGGTCCATCTCTGTCTGTTCTCGGTGTTTATTTGGTCGATCCAACTGGTAGATCACCGACCTTGGTCTTTTACCTTCAACCCTGCCTATCACAACCAGTTTCTCCAGGTTATCATACTGTCTTCGGCCTTGTTGTTATGGTAACTTCTGTGAGCATGGATTTATTTGTCCTTTCAAAATCAATTACGTGATATTAAAATAATAATAGGAGAGACACGAATTTATACGTTATATTAAAAAATAATTGTAATACTAGAACGATTTTACCAAGTTTTACTACTAGAAGGTAAACCCTACAATTTCTGCGGTAATATTAGCGTATACTAAAAAATAAATATTCAGATACTCGTCGATATTTATCACCTTATCTATATAATCTAAGGGAACCAGAAAGAATATTCTGAATTAACACCATTTACTCCATCATAAAAATAAACACCTAACATGTTCATCTGGGTTACAAAAACTGCAATTGGAGGGCGAAATCCTATTGTCTTTGTTTTATTGTCCCAAAAAAGGAAATTTATTGGTGGTTAAAAAGAAATAATCAAAATCACAGAGCAGAATCGTTGTTATGCAAGGTTTTCTTTTAGAAGGTATACTGTCTGACATAGAAAAATTATTGGTGGTAAGCTAGTTCAAAGGTAAAAGACCACGCGGGCTGCCACCTACCTGCTGTGTTGATCAGGTTACGGCACTCACTGATCTGTCTATAGCAGCTGCCCTAAAAGAAGCTGAAGGCCAAGCAATTTGTTTTGGTAAAACGACCTTCTCTATGAAGAAGTACTTTCCAAAGCACGACCTTCAATTGACCAAGAAGAAGAGCTGACTGACCAAAAAGCTTTTCAACCTTTCTTTAAGTGTAAAAGACAGACAAAATAACACATTTCTCTATTCTGTCCCGGAATTTCTATTTTCAGCGTTGATATCAAGATGCTAATAAACGTGTGTCAATGATTCATACATTGTGTGGGTAATTGAAGTAAATGGGGAAAGACTAGACTTAGTAAGTAGTACTTGATAGACTTACAACCAAGTAATAGACAACCCAAATGTACTAATATTATTTAGTTTAAAGGTTATTTACTTGTGTGTTAAAATTACGGTCTTTTGTATAATCACATAACGGGTTTCTTCGTTAATTAATTACAATTACACTTCTTGGAATGCAAACCTAGTCTATCTAGTTTCTTTTAATTTAAATAAAGACAAATATTTGCTCATTATAGTGACATTAAGTTAAAGAAAAACTAAACGCGATGAAGAAAGATATTATTGTTGGTAAATCTCCGCAATAGTCTTTTAATGATTACCGTTAGTAATGGGTTTGTGACCACTTCCACTGGCTTTGTATTAAAAAAATTATTAACACTATGTACACCTGCCTCATTAGTCTAGTAGTTAGCATGTTCGACTACAGACATGAGGTCCTGGGTTCGAGTCCCGGGTCGGGCCAATCCAAAAATGGATATTGAGTTTTCTATTAAGATTTTATCAATATTTGCCCGAAGTAGGGAAGTTGGCGGTGTAATCCACCCCCGTGCCTCCGGTCGTGTCGGATTCTCGTTACATCGGACTATGAGAGTGAAGGAAGAGAGTGCACTTGTGTACTAGGCCTGCCAATCCGCAGTAGAACAGCGTGGTGGGTCTATGCTCTAAAAACCCTCGCTCCTCAGTGTGAGGAGGCCTGTGCCCAGCAGTGGGACGTTAATGGGCTGCTACTTACTTACTTATGTACACCTGACTGATACTGCTTTCTGTCACACAAAATTGAATTATATTTGTAGTCTCTAAACTAAATTATATCTGAAAAATGTTCCACGTCAACACGTTAACTCTGTGCCAAATCATCGTACAGGTTTTTCGAAATGAAAAGATTAGAGGCCGTTTTTGAGACATCATTCTCACGTTTTTTCACGACTTCATATTTGCATTTTTATTGCTTCAGCATTCCATATTCTAAATTATTTACATGATTTAATGTAAAAAATAGATACTTAAAATTATAATAGCTTAGTAGCTTTCACTGTACGTCCATTTACCTCTGAGTTATGGCCCGTTAAAAGTAACTTAAATTTTTGAAGTTTTTAATGCCCTTTAACGTTTGTGTTTAAACGTATTATACTCTAGGCCATTTACAAATTGAAATTTGTTATCATCATTTACGTATACTTCATTGCTGAAGATCGTCATATGCCTTAGCTGCTTCTATATCTTTTTATCTTCGGCTTTTTTTAAGGCAGTTGGAAGCTCGAGTCTCGTTATAATCTTTATTTGATCAGACCAACAGATCAGTAGGTCTCTTTCCTTCGAATGGAGTACTCATTCGTAGCCTTAAAGTAGCAAAACAAAGATAGCAAGTAAATAAAGTGAGTTTTGTTATGTAAAGACCACAAATTATTAAGATTAAAAACAAGATATATTTAAGATATTTAACCACATTATATCAGGGTAAGTACCTGCATGGGATAAACATTGACCATGAAATTATACATAAACGTCATACCGAAGAAAATAAACATAAGTACACTATAGTAATTTACTGGGTATTTAACTATCGTTACGCAGTTCATATGCATCAGCGCATCTTATAAGAAGGTCGTTCGCCTTTGTCTTTTGATGTGCATACGTAGTTTATCACGTGCCAACTAACAAACATCAAAACTTTGAACACACCTATATAGAATGTTAATGATATTTGAATATATATAGAGATATCCAGGTATATACTGACTCATCACGATATCTCTGGAACCATAAGTCGTAAAGACTTTTTTGTCGCTTTTTACGCACTAACCCTGACCGATGAACCCTCTTCATCCATTAGTGAGGCACCAGGTGTTCAGCTTTCGCATTCTGCCCTGGTGTCCCGGATGAGTCCGACGGAAGATTCACGGAGGCGGTAGGAGATGCGCAAACATGCGCCGCCTTGTATTCCGCCTCCTTCAGCGGTGAGGGGGTGCCTCCACTGACTACCGTCTCGCAAAAGAAGGCCACTGCCGCCCACCATCTCTCGCTGGAGAGCATCGCGCCTACAAGGCTTCCCAACGAGAGGTCGCCGCCGATCAACGCCACAAAGAGGTGACGCTGAGGTCCCCAGGCCGCACACAGTGTGATGCGCTGAATCTATAGCTGAAGGCGTAGAGACTTGAAATTTGGTAGTAATATTCATTTTGCCGAGTAGAGGTCAGCTAAGTACGGATTTCACGAAATTCCACCCGCAAAGGGGGTTACGGGGATGTTAACTATAGACTCATCGCGATATCTCTGGTATCATTGCTATCCAAAACACAGTCCAGGCAGACAAAGACGCGGGTTCAGCTAGTTATTACTAACTGCAAGCTCAACAAAGGCCTAACCAATACTTTGTGGAAAGAAGTAGTTATCACGCAGGTATATTTTACGGAACGTGATTTCAAAAATGCTATGGGATTATAAGTTTGCTTTTAGGGCCCCGTATGTGGGACAAAAGAGCGTAATTCTCTCCCGGATAGATCTCACAGACCCGCGTGCTTACCTAAATCACTTTTCGCCCCGGTAACCTAGCAACGATTTGTTTATAAAAGTATTAAGGCAGCTGAAAACACGAGACCATTGTTATTTTTTTAATTACTGATTGATAATTCTGATGGAAGACGTCGAACTTTTTATCCCAGTGTAAGAAACAATTACACACAGGCTAACAGAGCGAAATAGGGTTACTTCTCGCCCAATTTTCACCTTTAAACCTTCGCGATTGTGAATGCCCTAATTTTATCCCTTGGTGCTTTGGTGTCGTAATTTATTTTTCCTCTTTAAGTTCCAAAAAAAAAAAAAAACTAACCACAAATCTGCAATCTACCAAGATAAAATGCCGTAGCACCAGTTCGACAGACTTTTATTCAAATCCTGGTACGTAAAAGTCGTGTACCCTCTCTTTCTTATGATTGAGGAATCCTGTATCCAGCAATAGGACGTTAAGAGGCTTTGTGAGTGACAACTGTCCTCCGAAGTCATAATAATTTAGAAACTAGTTCGCAAATTAGTGACTTGAACTTTTTGCGATGTACCCCATATTCCCACGGAATCGCAACTACGCGAATGATATCTCTGAGCACAGCTAGTTAAAAATAACATATACGAGAGTTTACAATGATATGTGTTTACTTTCTATTACAGTGAGAGGCGTGCAAACTGGCGACTAGTACAAAGGAGAACGGGTCCAGCCGGACGACGTGAATTTAATAGAGTTACATGTACGTTTCATATTTATCTACACATTTATGAATAGTTTTTAAACTAAATTAATTCATAATATTTTCCTTTAGCAAACAATGGCAACTTTGAAAAGAATAATTTGTACTTTATACCCTGGCTTAAGACTGTTATGTCATGTGAAAGTAAATGGTGTAACGTTTACTTGGTAAGGGGTAGTTTATCAAATATAAGAAATTTTAACCTGTAAAAATCCTCCTGTTCCAGAATTTTTATAAGTTTCCTCATTTTTTTATTAAAATACATACAAATGGGCATTCGGTTAACTTAATGGTGAGTGAATTCGACTCGTTGATATTTGCAGAGCCAGTGAAAATGCCTTTCTGGTTAAGAGGACCTTTTTTTTCGCTGGAAAACGCTTTTATACAAACCAGAGCGTGAGATTCGGCGAAGGAGGAGGCTTTGCAATATCCACTAAAACCCAGCGGAACCTTCTTCATTCATGACTGAGGCACTATGGGTTCAAGCCGTTCGCACTCGTCCCTCTTGTCCCAGATGAGTCCGACTGACGATTCACGGAGGCGAGATCGCTGCTTTGCATACATAGAGCACCTTGGAGCATGCTCTGCCTTGTACCCTGCCTCCTTTGGTGATCGGAAGGAGCATACACTGCAATCTTCCTCACTCATTCGTGGGCCTCCTTCAATGAGATCCCCGATAGGACAAATAGGACAAATTCAGGAAAATTGCATTTTCTAATTTGTCTGTGTCTGGACTGGTGGGAGGCTTCGCACCACCACTACCCTACCAGCCTTAACGACTCTACCAGCAAATACGTATTGACAACAAAGAAATTCCTGTATGATGCTGTACCATTAGAGGTAAATGGCCTCTTACCGCTCATTGCGCTCTCTTCTTAGACTGTATCATTCGTTAAAAGTCTTAATGTTTAAAGTCTTGACCTGGCCCTTATTTAAAAAGTCCTGGATTTGGTCCAGAAAAGTTCGGCTTGGTCTTCCACTTCCAAATTTCCCATTCACTCTTAACTTCTTCTTAATTCTTTCTATTATTCTTTCTCTTAATTCTTTTTGTCAGTCTCCTTTTATTCACTCTCTCTACGTTCCCAAATCATCTAAGCATATCATTCTCAACACTACATCTTTTTTTATACCACAACGTTCTCTTATCACACTATTTCTTACTTTGTCACTCAGTTTCAATCCACTCATACTTCTCAACGCTCTCATCTCTACCGCATTTATTTACTATTATGCCATTTTCTTCTGCCATACCCAACTTTCACTACCATACATGTGTCGGCACTCAGTCCTCCAAGCACAGCCAGTCTGGATCTTTGAGACACCATCTGGGTTGTCATAAGCAACAAAACAACATAAATAGTACTTTCTCGTTCACTATAATGATAGAATACAACAAGGCTTATACCAGCTTTTAGATTGTTGCAATCTATTTAAAAATTTCAATTTTCAGGAAAGGAGTCACTCAAGTTTTGCTGATCCTGGTAGCAGTCTGCTATTATGGTGAATATATTGATAATAATATCACGTTGGCGAAAATTTAGCTTCATTACATAGTTTGTAGTTTTAGGTTACTTACTATTTCATTTAAACACTGTAGGACAAATGTAAATGTCAATAATATAAGTTTCTAAACTTAAGTTAATTATTTGTTTTTGTATATTTAAAACCTGTCACTGGATGTGCACTGTGAGTCTTGACATGCTGTCTAACTGTAATAGTTTTAGCGTCACTTAAATTGGCGAAGCGTATTAAATAATATAATAAAGGCATTTTCTTATTGGATTAACGTATGCTAGTCGACAGTTGATAATTGATACACAGTTTGAGTGAACAAAAAGGCGCGTTCTATAAAAGAACCGCCAACTTATCTAACCTAATATTATAAAGAGGAAACATTTGTGTTTTTGTATATAAGATATCAAAAAGTTTTTCACCACGAGAATGCTGCTTTTTCACTGAATGACATAGGCTATATTACCTTCTCAAAAACTGTATGGATCCCTAATAAAAATGGATTAATGTAACCCAAAAAACCCAGGTGTGAAAAAATTAGTCACAAAAAATCTGTCATCGTGTGCGCTGAGGAAACTATTGATGATAGAATAAAAAATGTTCTACAATATTATAGAAAGTATTAATATCTACAAAAAAGTTCCCGATACCATGTCCAACTACTGTAGTTATCCCTACTTTTTTAAGTTTTAAAAGTTAATAAAGGGGGTGCTAAGAATCTTTAATAATACCTGTAAAATGTCTTTTCATTTACTATCATTGTCAATCCAAAAAAAATAATGTATAGGGAAGTTCTGATACAATATAGTATTACAAATAAATCTTTTCTCTCTCACTAGAAGAATGATTTGCATTTTGAATTTTTATTTTTTAACAATTTATAAGAAAAAAACCGGGGCCGGGAACCGTGGGCATTGTTAGTTTATAAATATGTTCGGAATTGCAGGCGGGACCGTGGCGCAGAGTACACCGGGCTCCACCCTGGCGGTGACGGCGAGCGTGGCGGGCGGTGGACAACTGTCGAGCGGCCTGGCGCACTTGGCTGTGTACGCCTTGCGTTCAGAGGGCCGCCTGGCAGCCGCCGTGCCGCCGCCCGCCGAGTGCAGTGCGCCGCATACAGCGGATGCGCGCCGCTGCCGAGAGGCCTTGCTCGCGCAGCTGGCTCGCGGCATGTTGCACGTGGCTCTATTCACGGCCCCCGCAGCGCGCCCACCGTCTGCCACGTGGCCTCTGCGCGACGCAGGCCTCGATGAATTGAGCGACGCAGCACCTCCTCTTCGCCGCCTCTGCGTTGCTCCTCCGCCCGCACGCTCTCTGCTAGATCTTAGCGAAGCTAGCGTAGCTGAAAAATATCATATCACCCAGGATCGCCTCGCAGCCCTCGTCTCCGTCAACTCCACTTTGCGGTAAGTTTTATTATCACCTAAGAGATAACATCGTTTACAACTCCATCAACATCGTGACCGATTATAAACTTTTCATATATTTCCTAGGCAGAACTCGAGCTCATCTTTCGTGCCGCGCTGGTGCACTGCGAAAAGAGCGCGATGCGCTACCATACTGACTGGCGACGAGGGAGAGATGCGAATACTGGAAAGAATTATACTCACTCACGACTTACGCGCTTCCGTTCAAATGCTGAGCCCCGCGCTAGATACCTTAACACCAATGCGTGAAAGCTCCTTCGTAGTATGCGGTTGGGCAGTCAGACGAAAAGGGGCCGCACCTCTAGGCCCGCCACCTTGCGATATCGAAACAGACGAAGACGAATGCCCGTTCGAAAGTCGTCGCCTGGTGAAGCTAGTTAATGCGAGGGAGCTCGCGCGGTCGTCGCGTGCGGTGCGAGTACTGGTTCGTCTCCGTTTGAACGGCACTCAACTCCGCGAGCTGTCAGGACTGACTCGGGAATGGGGCCCGGAAGACGCAGTGGCCCGCTACATCGCCGCCCATCCCGTTAAGCCGCTGCCGCGCGAAGTGCGCGTTGCCGTGCTTCTACCTGACACCACTCGGCGCCAAGCGTACGACGCGGCCGCCCTCGTCGCCGCCGCCGCCTTGGCAGAGGCGGATTTTGAGAACGAGCGCTTCGATCACGTTAAGTTCAAGGTGCGTATAGCTACAACCTTTGCGGTACTAAACCCGTCGAATTAAACTCTACGTTTTAACTTTGTTTTATAACTTAACAGGTGGAAACTTACGACGATCATTGCGACGCGACGCGGGCTTACCGCTATTTAAACGACGCGCTCAATACGAGAGAGTACGAATCTCTGTCGGCCGTCGTCGGGCCGGCGTGCGGCGCCGCCTTCGCAGACGTCGCGCGCACTGCGCCGGGTCCCGTACATTCGCTACCCGCCATCGCGTACACACCGCAGGCACCGCCCGCCCCGCCCGCCGCCGCCTTGGCCCTGCTGGCTGCGGGCGACGCAAGAGCATACGCGTCCATACTCGGCGCTCTGTTCTCCCACATGGGCTGGCGCCGTCTCGCCGCGCTATCCGAACCGGGGACGCGAGCCGCTCTCGCGGCCGCACGCCTGCGAGCCGATCTCGTCGCACATCTCGAGCTGCCGGATGATAAAACGGACTACGATCCGGACATCTTCACCCAGGTTTGAAAAACTCGCTTGGAATTTCTACGTTCTTTGTAACGGGCTCATTTATCAGCGATAAATGAACGCTTCCTTTCGCAGTGGGCGACACGTGTAGCTCAAGCGCGTGGGCGCGTGGTGTGGGTGTGCGTGGAAGACGGGCGCGCGGTACGGGCCGCGCTTTGCGCTGGATACTCGGCGGGGCTCACTCCCGAGGCCGGCGCGGTGTGGCTGCTGCCGGCCATGCTGCCCGCCGACGCTTTTCGGCCCACACCGGGCGACGCTTGCTCGCCTCGCCAGCTGGCAGAAATGATCGAGGGTCACCTCAGCGTTGCCCCAGATTGGGCGCTACCGTGGCTCGAGAACGTCGCGATCACCGATGTAAATTCAACATTTATCAAATTCACACGCAACATTAAGAGTCAATTCTTAAGCTGCTTTATTTTTTTTGGCAGATAAAAATTCCTTTTATCCGCATTTTATATTACCGTACTAGTGTAGCAGTAACATACAATACTTTAATTATTGAAATATTAGTTAAATAGTTTGAATCTTCAGCAGGAAAAAGAACACAACGGCACGGACAGTAAAGAAGCAATGCAGCAGCAACAGTGGAACTCTCGGTGGCGGGAAAATTGTGCACTTCTGGGTGTGAAGTGCAAGTCCGCGGGGCCGCACGCCGCGTTGCTGTACGACGCACTACGGTTGTGGGCGCGGGCGCTGGCCGGCATCGCGCCCGCCACCGACCTGCACGACGGCGCGCTAGTACGGTACGATTACTTTAACCATGGCCACGCTATAACTTTTATTCATCAAAAACAATCATATATTAACTAACACAACTCTCGCAATATCGTTAAGTATAAGTTCAATTAACTTACAAAATAGAATCGAAAAGACTAAAATTGCAGGTCGCTCGTCACGAACTCGACTAAGATCGAGTTCTCAGGCGTGACGGGCCGATTCGACTGGGTGGCGGCCAATGAGGAGGGGCGCGGAGCTGCTTTCGCTCGAGAATCGCCGCTGCTGCTTTTGCAATGGAACGGCGCGCGGCGGCGGCGAGTCGGCAGCTGGCGAAGCACTCTGCAATTAACGGAAGGCGCGCTGCGCTGGGTGGGTGGCCGCGTGCCCGACGACGGCGCCGAGCCCTGCGCTCTGCAGGGGCTGGCGGACCTTTTGCACGCCGACTGCCGCGCAGCTTTTCTCACGCTGGGCGCCTTTCTCCTGGCGATAGCCGTGTTGTCGGCGGCCGGCGCGGCGATGTACTGCCGGAGGCGAGCCGAGCGCGCCTATCGAACTCGGCTCGAGGAGCTCGGCTTGCACGCGCTGCTGCCCAAAACTATCGGCCTCGACCGATGGGAGATTCCGCGAGAGCGGGTCGTGATCAACCGGAAGTTGGGAACGGGTGCGTTCGGCACCGTATACGGCGGCCACGCGCTTTTAGCCGAAGAGCGCGGCTGGAGCGCGGTGGCCGTGAAGACGCTAAAAGCCGGCGCTAGCACCGAGGAGAAGCTGGATTTTCTGTCCGAAGCGGAGGCGATGAAGCGCTTCGATCATAAGAACGTCGTGCGACTGTTGGGCGTGGTGACGAAGACATCACCCGTGTGCACCGTTATGGAATTCATGCTGTACGGCGACCTGAAAAACTATCTGCTGGCGCGGCGCCAGCTGGCCGGCGGCGCGGACGCGGATGAGCAGGTGTCGGCGCGCCGTCTCACGGCCATGGCGCTGGACGCGGCACGAGGCCTGTCGTATCTGGCGCAGCTGCGCTACGTGCACCGCGACGTAGCAGCGCGCAACTGCCTCGTTAGCGCGCGCCGCGTCGTCAAACTAGCCGACTTTGGCATGACTCGTCTGGTGTTCGAAAATGACTACTATCGCTTCAGCCGCAAAGGGATGCTGCCCGTGAGGTGGATGGCGCCCGAAAGTCTGACGCTGGGTGTATTCTCGCCTGCATCCGACGTATGGTCATTCGGCGTGCTGTTGTACGAGATCGTAACGTTTGGCTCGCTGCCCTTCCAGGGACGCTCTAATGAAGAGGTTCTGGCGCGGGTGAAGGCGGGCGGAACCCTCGAACTGCCGCCGGGGCTTAAACCACAACTGTAAGTACTTTCCTATGCAATTCGAGTTCTCTATTTATAAAGAAATAAAAGGCATAGAGGCATTAGTAACCGAGTAACACAGTCTATTCTAATTTTCCCGTGATTGAACCTGCGACCTCTACTCGCGAAGCGTGTACTTACACCGTTGCACCAGTGAGGCTGTCAATAATTAATAGTAACTTAATGCAAAGACTGTTTTCATATTATCTACACTTTTTCATTAGTTATTAAATCTATGTGATATTTCCATTCAATTATTAATATTGGGTTTTAATAACCCCTATACCTCTTTCCCAATCAAATATGTAAAATGTTGAGTAGTAACAAGATTTATAACAATATACATATTAATCTATTATCCGCAGCGAGGGGCTCATCAAATGGTGTTGGAAACACGAGCAGAAAGCGCGGCCCACCGCGTCAGAAGTGGCAGCATTTTTGGCAGATTGGCCACGTCTCCTGACGCCGTGCCTCGCCGGGCCACTCGATGCACTGCCTCTGGACGCGTTGCCTGACGAACCTAGTTGGGCCGCGCCCGCTTCACACGCCACTGACACAACGTACCTCAGTGACGCTGACCGTTTTCTGCCCTGACACAACTACCTCAGCAACTATATTTAAGTTACTAATATTGATTAGAAACAATTGTAAATAACCTCGACGATCTTGACTTAAAGTACATTTTCATATAACAAAAGCATCTAAATAACAGTAACAACTATTATGACATACTGTTATTGCAAAACGTACTTTAAGAGGAATAAGGTAACGTTTAAATTTAATTGTAATTATTTATAATAATGAAAGTTTAACGCAATGTTTATGTTATTTTAAATACGATATCATTCCGTTTGTCTAGTCAATTATGGGAGCTCACTCTTAGTTTAGATTAATAAGTTGCTAGTTTTAAGTGAAATGAAGTTGTACGTAATTTTTATAGATATTAAGAGAGCTAATAATGAACGCAGCCTAAATTAAATAGAATAAAAGTATTTATTAACAACATTGTTTTAATTGCTTTTATAAACCTATATGAAAATTAAAAATTTGTGAGATTATTAAAAAATAATCTTGAAGACTTATGTAAATAACTAAACGATTGTATTGTGTCACAAGGAAGTACTTCTTTAGTTTATTGTAAACAAAAATGTTAGAAGTGAAAAGTTTTTTAAGCTACTGTTTACTTTATGGATTGAATGAGACTGGGCCGTCACACTTAGCCATGTAACGTTCGTTGGAATAAAGCCTGCCCTATTTGACTAAGGGAACGTTAAAGTTAAAAAGCTAACGCAACACTGCTATACTTTAATTCAATGTTAAATATAACATTACTGACAATACATCGATGACAATAATTTATACACAATAAAAAAGTGTACGAGTATAATAGTGTCAAAAATACAAAAAATATATAAACGTATATGTATTTTTAAAGTGAAACTTCTTTAGACTTCTTTAGATTCTTAAAAATCTTACCCACATGTAAGATTTTTACGGATGAAACGCGTGATTAGCGTCACGAGGATGTGCAGCGTCTTTATGCTAATTCATTTGAAGGCTAGGTAGTTTTAATATTTATAAATAATATGTGGTTAATTTACCACTCGTCATTTAATAATTTAATATACTTTTTTTGAGTTTAGATTTGTATAAATATAAAGAAGATTTAGAAAGTACTTTTTTATAAACAATTAGATATCAAAGTTAATATGTCGTTCAGTTGCAGAACCTATATTTCCGAGTTGTAATGTTTTGTTAACTTCTTCTCTTGGCTTCTTGTTATATAGTACAATAATATGTTTGTTTCCATGACGACGTGGTGCTTCCTCGTTTGGGCCATCACAACTTACTACAATTGGGCTGTAACACCATAGCAATTTCACTTCGTCGTCGTCGTCGGTTCAACCAATAGTCGTCCACTGCTGGATATAGGTCTCACGTAATGACGTCCACAAGGCCCAAACTTGCGTCGCCTGGCTCCAGCAGCTACCGGTGACCCTCTTTATGTTTATGTCAACCTCGTGGAGGAGTCTGCCTACACTGCTCCGTCCGGTGCGGGATCGCCACTCCAGCCCCCAACGTCCATCGGTCCTTCGGACTATGTGCCCCGCCCATTGCCACTTCAGGTTCGTAATTCGTAGGACTATGTCGGTGACTCTGGTTCTAATAAGAATCGCTTCATTTCTGATTCGATCACGTAGAGTAACTCCGAGCATAACCCTCTCCATCGCAGGCTGAGTGACTCTGAGCTTCCGCATGACGCCCATGGGCGCTCTCTATGGGCCAATTGCACTTGTGTCTTCATAAACATATATAGTGACGGTATCCAAAGAGATTACTGAGATGCTCCCTGTTCTGGAATTATTAGAAAAATTACAATGAATTAACATTGGCATATCTTACTGAAATATTAATGCTTTGGGAGTTGTTTCTTCTATATATATTTGGTTTAAGTGGTAATAGGCTAAATTGAACCATAATATTTGCAAAATATTGGTCTAAAATTTTCGTAATTTTAGTTAATAGAACTTTTTATTTTTAAACATTACCTCGACGTCTATTTAATGTAAAATAAAATGCGCTAATATTTTATTAGTGTAATTATTTTAAAGTGCCTTTCACGTTGGATATTACTTTGACAGCTCACCTTTCTTGTCTCGTAAGGTAGAATACAATGGAAAATTGTCAAAATTACACAATTTTTCTTCGGGAATTGTGTAATCCGGTAAAGAATCGATGTGCGGAGGAAGGCGAGAGACGCAAACAGCGTTTGGGTGGGAAGCCAACCACGCGTGGAGCTGGGCAGCATCCGGCCGCTGCTCCGCGCACCGCTCCCAGCACTGCATCACCACTTCTCGCCTGAGGACGTTACAAACCAACAATATAATCAAGCCGTAGTTTCACATACGCTTTATAAACATATATTGAAAGGTATATTCTAAATGAATACTGACTATATTACCCGTCGTCATCTCAACCAAGTTCCATTCACTGTTGGTCTTCAATCATAATTTCTGCAGTGTTCGCTATTACACTGCTTATACAAAGTGATATTCTATGTCATTTGCGGTGGAATCTGAATTATTACACTATTTGTAATGCAGTTACAGAAACGTTTCATGTACTTTGTTTCTGTGACAGGCTGTTGGAAAATAAAGCTAGCTAATATTCGAGATTGCGTCGTTATGTTTTTATGTTTAGACCTTTACCTTCGGTTCAATACGACGATCGTGATCGTGATACGACAAAAGTGATCGATTGAGGTACTTACGTTTGCACAGATAGGTCCGGAGGCAACGGGGGGTGACCGCCCGCAGACACATAGCGCAGTACTCGCGCCACGGACCACTTGCCGAACGGGCGTTCGCCCAGAGTAGCCACCTCCAGTATGAGGACACCCAGCGCCCAAATATCGGAAGCGGGCGAGAAAACGCCCGACTCTAGACTCTCGGGCGCCATCCATAGGACCGGGAACAGTGCCCGCCGCGTCGAGGCGTACTCGGGCTCCGCTGCGTCCAGTTCCCGCGCCATGCCGAAGTCTGCGAGCTTCAAAGATCGACGGTCGTCCACGAGGCAGTTGGCGGCGCGCACGTCACGGTGGACGACGCGTCGCCCGGCCAAGTAAGCGAGTGCCGCTGCCGCCTCTCCCGAAAGCCGCGTCAGCAGCGCGGGGGACGGCTCCCGGCCGGGGCCGCAGCGCCGCTCGCCCAGGTAGCGCCGCAAGTCGCGGTGGCGCGCGTGCTCCATGAGCACCAGCGGCGGTCCGCTCCACACGCACACGCCCACGAGACGCACCACGTGCGCGTGCCGCAGCGGCGCCAGCACGCACGCCTCGCGCAGGAAGTCCTGCTCCTCTTCGGGCGCGGTGCCCTCGCGCGGTTGCTTTGCGGCCACACCTACGGTATCACCGTCGGCGCGCCGCAACTCAGCGAAGTGCACGCGCCCATAATAGCCGGATCCGATCTCATGCAGAAGTTTTATCGAGCCGCGGTCGACCAGGTGCGTGCCCAGCGCAGCGACGTTACGTCGTCGCCTCTCGAGCAGCGCCGCTCGCAGCGCCAGGTCGCGGCGCCGCATTCGCGACAAGCGCGCGCGTCTCGCTATCCAGAGCGCTAGGACGGCCGCTGCCATGAATACGATACTCAAAAAAATCGCGAGGTCGTGGCATCGCGGATAAAATCTGTCCCCCGTGCTGAGGGTGAGACACGCTGCGCGATCTGCCACCGGACTCCCACCAATTATAGCGGAACATTCGACGGCGGCGTTAGGCCAGTATGCCTCCACCCCCGTGGCAGTGATTCGCCACGCGGCAACCGTATGCAAACGGAGTCCAATCCACCTCTCTATATAGATTAGCCGATTTCTCATGGTGTAATTTTTGTATTCCAAATCTGACGTTACGCCCGTCACTTTGGTTTCGTCGAAATATCTCGACATTTTTCTAAAAAAAAAAAAAAAAAACTTAGAAAATCTGAATAATTTATTTCCATTAATAAAGACACTCTTCAGAAAGCTCTACCACCAAATATATAATGCATAGTGCCATATCGGGACGCAAATTTTTGGTAAATTAGTGAATAAATTATCTTTTGCCTACTGTGTATCGAATCCTAAACTTCACAAAACATATGATCAAACCATTATGTGCTTCTTTATTTAACCTAAATGTCGCCTTTAACGCCGAGTACACATCAGGCGTTTTACGAGTGCGGTTAGGGTATCCATACTACTGGCTCAGTCCAAAAGTGAGAATACAAAAAAAATGCACATCATGATCAGAAACGCACGCTTTCATGTGTACACCTTTGACCAACCGCTTTATTCTCTAAACGCGTGTTACCAAAATGCGTGCTATACGCATAATGTGTACTTGCTCTAAAGGCTCGAATTTATTTAATTGCTTTTACTCACGAGGCGCTTCCGCGAAGATCAAATTTATGTTTTCTATGATCAGTTAGAAATCTATCGAATCCCATCGTGAGATGTATCACGGCGTCCACCAGCGATGCAGAATAAAGGGGACCAGTAGAGTTTCGTTTGGAATTTTGTCTCCACGCCGTTCTCAGTTGATACTGCCAAGGTAGAGATGAGTTCATATTCGCAAAAGGTAGATTTTCAGCACCACGCCAAGACGTTCCAAGAGACACTACTGTTGCCCGATCGGCACATTTTGCTGGGCGCCACTCGCGCACTACCCACGCAAAACTCATACCCAATTCCAAAGCATCGCATACAATTCTGGTTGAAATATTCCAATTTGCGTTTATGAAAATGACTTTTGCATCAACATTCCTTAAATTGTTTAATGCGATAATTACATTTTGTCTGGTGACTTTTTCATTACGATATATAAATTCTCTGTGCGCCATAAGGGCATCCGCGAAGTTAGCAGCATAAGAAGAATCGTCGGATAGAATAGCCAAACGCGACCATTTACAAAGTCCAAAAAAGTAGTGAAGTGCGCGCAAGAATTCTTCAAAGAGGGGAGACACGGATCGGACCATCGGATTGAGCGGCAACCCTACACTTGGACCCATTAACACCAGTGGAAGGTGACGTTCCTTGGCAGCATGCGTCGCCACCGGTACACCTTGACCAGAGCTCAGCGCCACCGTACCCACTACCCTGGGTTTATACGACAAATTAATTATGGACTCCCGCAATTCTTCAGAATCGGAACAGTTAATGATTTGCATTTTATAGTCGTAGTTCACTTTTGTCACATTGAACAACTGGTTATAGACTACGCTTAGGGAGGATTTGTGTAATTCTATATCAGGATCGTCTTCGCAGATGTAGACAGCGATGGTATACACTGCAGCGGATGCGCTATTTTCAATATACATGAGGTTATAAAACCGCGTGATGTTATTAAACGCCCATAGGCAGGCGGCTTCTGTGATGTTGCCATGAGCGTTTTTAACCTCATGGTGAAGAATATTGCGAAGGTCAGTGGGTGCCAAATTCAAGCCACGTACAAGCTTCGCTACTGGAGGTGCGTACACCTGTATGGTGTATCCGTCGCCAACACGTACTGCGGATCCACCAAGTAAATCAGCGGGACAAATACGATCCGCGCAAGGTGGAGTCTGCACTCGAACGAATGCAGGTTCTCCCTTCCATATGTCTTCATCGACGAACAGAAACGCCTTCCTTTTCTCTCGAAGTGCATACATAGTTTTCCTCAATAATTGGTCACTTTCGAATGTCTGTATTTCTAAAGGTAGAGATTCGATTCGACTTTGTAGCTCCTGTATAGCTTTCGCGTCAAAACTACTGTCATTTCGGCATAACACCACAATGCTGCTATTGCTGTATGAAAAGAAAAATCATTTTGTAATAGAGTCTTGATCAATAACAATAAATATCTTGCTTTTTATGTAATAAGAATAAATGCCAAATGCGTTAAACATATAAACGGTTTTATCTTACCTGTTATTTAATAGGAAGTCGCAATGAATTCCGGAATCAATATTTGCATAAAATGTCCACGACGCAGCGTTTGATATGCATTCAGGTCGTGGTACATAGGCCAAAAGAAGTGGGCCATAAGGTACCGACACTTTCGTTTGCAGGGAGCTCAAAAAGCTTGGCGCTGAGTTTGAACTATCACACTGCGTGCATGGCCACTTGGCTGCCAAAGCAACGACCCCACGACTGCAACTGCATAAACATAAAATTATAAGAAAATCAAAAACTTTTTATTCATGTAGTCTTTTACAACACCTTTCAAAAGACAACAAACTCATTTGGGTATTTACCGCTTAATAAAGTATTTTCTTGCGAATATTTACACACACGGTCGTTATATTTACTGTTCCAAATCTTTGTCATAATGACTTTCTTAAAACCATATTATGTATCCCAGGAACTGCCCTTTTTTTGCAAAAGCATAGCGTCATAATCCCATAGCAGAATGCTATTTATACATAATGCCGTGAATATAACTAAAATGAACTTACGTAATTGACTATATGTGAAAATAAATAGGTAAAAAATCTTTTGTTGTAGGATGTAAAACTTACGATATGGCAGGAACATAATATTATCTTAGTTTATTTAAAATTTCGCCAACCTAAAAAGATATCGCGACAACTATGAATATGTACTAAATTGTGATTAAATATAGCTCTTCTCGTCGCTTCGCTCGCTAAGGTTTGGGGTTTGATTTCCCGAAGCATAAACCTCATAGTTAACCTCATTTTCTAATATGTCTGGGTCTGAATTGGCGGAACATATATCAGTTTTAGTGAACTGGCTTTTCCTTCACGATGCAGACAAGCCCATATTCCCACAATATCAGGAATATGGAAGGATTCATTGTTTACACCAAGTATGAAGAATTTTGCGTCTCAACTCTTTTGCTTTTCGTTATTCCTCACAAGGTAACGCTTGATTAATCCGACCTGATGGTAAGGGATGATACAGTTTCAGATGGAGTCGCGAGAACTCAATAAGGGGTAAATAACATATTACGGTCTCTATACAGCATTATCCTTTTCATCTGTTCGTAGCTCATTGCTGAGCATGGTTAAATTCTCGGTAGCTAACGGATTGGCTGACTGTTGCGGACTTCTCTCTACGGCATTGCCGGCCAATACCAGAGAACAATAAACACTGGGCGCCCCGGCCTCGTGAGCTCCTGCTGTCACCACCCCCTGACATAGGAAATAGCGGCAAAGATGACGCGGTGGCAATAGCTGCAACTGGACAAGACACCCATTTAATTGCCCAAGTCCGCAAGAAAAACGGGCAAAAAGTGCATCGTTACTGAATGTCCGAATAAAGAGCCCTGCCTCGAAGCCCGTACTCCGCAGACTGCTGCAAGGTACGCACGACTGGCTTTTGTATCCAACTGTTCCATTACTACCCTATCATTTTACATGGCGTTTCAATTAGCTACGACTTGGCTAATGAGTAAATGGAATTCCCTAAGTTTTCCTGGGGGAAATAAACCCAGGATTGCACCAATGAGGTTGTACTCACCTGTTTCTTCCCAGACAGCACAGATCCGGGGTTTCTTGCTTCAGAACAGTGTCGTAAAACAGCCCTATGTGCAACATCACCCAAAGTGCGGCAGCTGCGGCACGCGGACCACCTCCTCCACCCCATACTTCCAAAGGCACTTCGCAATTGTCGTAAATCAATCGTCGAACTACAATTAATACGAGTCAACATAAAGCTTTGAAGTGTAAGATTTTCCTACAGTAGTCCTCAATCTTTTTTAAAAGAGGCCACGAACCAGTTACCAGGCCAGACACCAACACTATATTTCTTTTAGTATTATTTTCCATTTAGATAAAAAAAAATATCCACGTGGAAAAATACTGTGGTTTGATTATAGATGAGTCAATTATATAACTTTTTGTGTTAATCCAGACGGAGACCTGGTAACATGAAACTCGGGGTTTTACATCTGTCAGAAGCTCCAGCGATCCACGCTACTCTTTGTACAATTAATTTATTTTCGATTTTAGGAACTGTATGATTATTGTGGATACAAGATCGGGCACAGTTCATTAAGGGAGACCTTTTTCCAGCAGTGGACGTCCAACAGTTGAGACAACGACGACGACGAAGATTATTGTGATGGGAAAATACAGACATACATTTATTGATCTTCAAATACTACACTTAGTAAGTCTCTATAACACTACCCCCTGATGTCTCTGGGTGGTGGTGAGCTCTCGCTGATGAGTATAGTTGGCTCAGCAGTGGTTAGCGGATGGTGTTTTCCTTCTGTGAGAACGTGTGTCCCTCTCTCACCTCTATCCGTAGGAGTAGATCGGGAAGCAGGAGGCGTGCCTTTGTCCGACTCCTACCATTCTGAATGGTCCTAACAGGCGATGTCCGGCGTCCCGGAAGGGAGGGCATATTACTCTAAATCAACTGAACCTCTTGTGCCGCTGTTTAGGCTGCCGAGGTTCTCGCTAAGTTTTAGTCGGTATTCTGTACTTCAGCATGTCCCACAGTCCTGATTTAAGGTATAACTTTCAACCGGAGTGTGTAAATGCCTTACCCAGGGAAAAAAGTTCTCTAAAGCACTTTTGAATCTTCACATAACTTTTTCGTATCATTTCCAATTTACGACTGATGATTATATTAGAGACAACTTAAGTTAAGTCACTGTTTTGAGAAGAGCTCACAACAAACTTAGTTCAGTGTCACTCCTATTAAGATTCATTTAATCCCACGATTTTTCATCGAGCTTTCAATTTATTTAGACTAATATTATAAAGAGGAAAGATTTGTATTTTTGTATGTAACGAATAAACTCAAAAGTACTGGACGGATTTTAATAATTCTTTTTTCATTAGAAAGCTACATCATCACAGCTACAGTAACATAGGCTATATTTAGTACTAGATTACTATAGAAATCTTTAGAAATTACTAGTAAAACCAACCGAAGGTGTAAAAAAATTTGCCATAAAATGTCTTATATCGCATACGCTGTGAAAAGTATTAATGTTAGGACAAAAAAATGTTCCACAATATTATAGAATATATCAATATCTACAAAAAACTTCTCAAGACCATGTGTCTGTTTGTAGTTACGTTACTATAACTACTTTTTTACATTTAAAAAATTGATAGAAATGCCGATCAAAATCAGACCGTGTTATCCATACCATTTATAAATTCTTATCAAAATATATAATTTAATATTCAAAACTGTCTCAATACCTGATGATTACTTTTTGAATTATTGAAATTGGATATTCCATTCAAAAGATATCATGAAATTAAAATAAAAATACATGCCGGCGGCGGCCGCCACGCAGCGCATCGAGTAACTAACTCGACGAGAGAGGAGCAGTGCGGGAGAAGGGGTGCACCATTATAAACTAGGCTCCTTACGAAGAGGGCGCATGCGACGTCTTTAGAAAATCAGGAAGTTTGTTATATAGACGTATACAGTTACCCTTAAATGAAATTTATGTACCCTAATAGAATTTATAACTACGTTTATTTATTTTTTATGTTATAAGTGGCCTCTTTTTCTTGATGTATAATGTATAAGTAAGTAGCAGCCCATTAACGTCCCACTGCTGGGCACAGGCCTCCTCACTCCGAGGAGAGGTTTTTAGAGCATAGACTCACCACGCTGTGCACTCTCTATTCCTTCACTGTCATAGTCCGATGTGACGGTAATCAGACACAACCGAAGAGAGATCGGGCGCAGGACCGACGGCTTAACGTGCTCTCCGAGGCACCGGGATGGATTACACCGCCAACTTCCTAACTTCTGGCAAATATTGAGAAATCTTAATAGAAAACTCAATATTGATTTTTGAATTGGCCCGACCCGGGACTCTATAGTCGAACATGCTAATCACTAGACCAATGAGCCAAGTTTAATGTATACAGTAGCTTATATATAGAACAATCCTGATTTGATAAAATCTGAAGAGGATTAAAGAATAACAGTTACAAGAAAACAACGTGTCTGATGCTTTTGAGACATTTAATTCTAGAATAAAATTGTTGAATTCAATGACGATAACTGTTAGATAGTGTTATGTATCTGTGAACTTTGTAGTTAGTGTATGATTAGTATATAGTAGAGCCTATTCCTATCCAACTTCAAGCTTCGGCGCGGGGGAGGGGGGGGGACGCTACATTGGCGCGCTATTAAAAGGATACGAGTAACAACTATGGATATGTGAAAATTCATTGAAATACATGGATACAAAACAACTCTATACCCGAACAAAAGGACATTACTCTTAGAAAATATCGTTACATAGAAAATAATGTATCTATAACGTAAATATTGTACCTCATGTCCAATCCAATAACTTTTCTTGTCCTTGATGGTGCAATTACTTTTTTGATTATCGTCTAGTGCGTTAATCTTTTATGGTATTACCACATCCTGTCAAATGCGTGTACGGCTATAAATTTGATACAAAAAATTTACCTGGAAATGTGGCATTAATTTTACGACGCTTTTCTAACTCGTGCTTAAAGGTTGCCCGTAGTTCTTCACACGGGGAGAGGTAAGCGTTACCTCTTGATAACACAATCAGCGCGAACAGACACGTGCTCCACATTGAGATGACCACTTACCATTACACACTACCACCAGTTAACGTCGCTCACTCATAACTGTTTCAATTCCCGATTTCTTATCGGCGTTGTTATTTTCCTGCTTTTGTATATACGACGCATACGCACGAAGGTCAGGAAGGATTCTGTATATATATTCAAAATATTACTTTGGCCTTTGCAGCGCTTTTGAAACGTCAAATATTATTTTTTATCTACGACTGATGATGTTAGTGATGAACGACTTATAAATATAAAGCTACGAAAGTTCCTTCGCGCCCAATTCTGAGAAATCACCATTACCATGTCGTCGTCGTTGTCGTCGCTTCAACCGATGGACGTTCATAGCTTGCGCCACCTGGCTCCAGCGGCTACCGGCGACCCTCTTTTTATCATCGGTCCACCTTGTGGGGGGGGGGGTCTGCCTACACTGCTCCGTCCGGTGCGTGGTCGCCACTCCAGCCCCCAACGTCCATCGATCTTTCGGACTATGTACCACGCCCATTGCCACTTCAGGTTCGCGATGCGTAGGACTATGTCGGTGACTCTGGTTCTACTTCGAATCTCTTCATTTCTGATTCGATCACGTAGAGATACTCCGAGCATAGCCCTCTCCATCGCACGCTGAGTGACAGCGACCACGTCTCAGAACCGTAGGTCATCACTGGCAACACGCACTGTTCGAAGACTTTCGTCTTCAGGCACTGAGGGATATCGGACGAAAATATCTGGCGTAGTTTCCCGAACGCAACGAGTTGGATTCGGCGGATGACCTCCTTCTCGAAATTAGACCTACCTAGCTGGACTATAAGTCCCAGGTATGTGTAGTCGTCTACAATTTCAAGACATTACAATGTGATTTCAGTTTATTCTCTAATAATTAAAGCAACTCATTCAATCCCACGCTTTTCGTATTCTTATATTTGGAATCGATGCCAAGGTAGCTATGGTAGCCAAGGTAGGCCAATCAGTAATCACAATATATAGCTATAATTATGAGCGACGCAGGAGCTGCCAAGTGGACACGCGGGACACACCTACCTTAGGTGACGCCGACTCCAAATATAAGAATACGAAGAACTCTAAAAAAGAATACGCATTTATGTTTTACTTTTTAGAACATATCAATATATTTGGAGTAGTTTGCTTTGAAGGTGGTTTTTTTTTGTGTTCAAATTTTTATTTATTTTCGATTCCAAAAAGCAGTCATGGTTTTTGGTCAGCTCCGAATTGTCAGACATTTAATTAGAACATTTTTTTAGTTTAAAATCATAATTCTTTCATGTTATGTTGGGTTTTTTTCACGTTTCTGTCGTTGGGGAACGCAATCGCAGCAAAAAAAAAGTTAAAAGTACACATGTCAGAGCTTCTTTGGCAAACTAATTTTTAAGTCTTGTTTATATTTATACAAATCTCTAACTTTAGATTTGTATAAAAATTAAAAGGGAGTAATCAAGGAAGATAGGAATTTAATTGTCATTAAAATATTAAAAGTGTCGAAAATTAATACAAATAATGTATTGAAATCTCAAATGACGTTTTATGAAATGCCATGTTATTTGTAAATATTAAAACTACCTAACCTTCAAAGAAACTTATCATGAAAAACGCTGCACATCTTCGTGGCGCTAATCACGCGTAAAACTACCCTCATGCACTTAAAGAAGTTTCAATTCAAAAATCTATTTTAAATATAATTATTTAGGTACAGTGCAATAAAACATGCGGTTTCATTTATTAATTTATTTAATTCAATGATTTTTTTCTATTTCAAAATAATGAGCTTTTAAAAAAGTGCAAAGAACGTATATTAACGTTTACATATAATATTTATGGAAGATTTAATATGTATTATTAAGTTTCACTATCTTTAATTTAAAATGGTTTAATTAGAGAGTAAATTAAAACGACCAGTGCTGCTCATAAAGACATTTTAAAATATAAATACTCTAAAAGTTTCTAAGCTAAACACTTTAAATATCAAACATTCATAAGCTTGTTACATAGTTTTATATATGAAATTACCTTGCGTTTGTGTATCGATGCTTTGAATTAATAATCACACAATCCAAAACCGATTAGTTAAAAATACAATAGGACCCAGAACAATCTCTGTTTTCTTGCTTTAAAACCTTATATCGATTATGTAAAGCAAAACTAGAAACCTAAAATTATTAATCAATAAAGGCAAACTTTCAATGAAAGAAAAGAAATTATAACTGTCATATACAATTATAAGTGCATTAAATTTTAAAAATGTTTAAATATAGCTCCTGTAAAATTAGCATTTTTAAAACCAACTATTATTCAAAAGGATCTAAATTGCACAATATTTGCAATAAAACTCAAAATGACAAAAATGACGCCGTGACACCATTGAATATCATAATGTCATTGTTTGATATACACACAAACATATCTCCTATATTGTTTTTATAAATTTACCATTATTTTTCCAAAGTATCTAGAATTATTTATATTTCCTTGTGTTAAAAGTTCATAATCAAATCGAAAAAAGTTAGACGCCATGATACCAAAATATCATTTTGTTTAATTTTCAAACAAGTGTACTGTAAAATTTGCTTTTCAAATTGTTTCACTATTCTCATAAAAAATCCATCAGTCTTTGCTTTTCTGTGACAAAAACCAATACTTAAGTCAGAAAAAATGACACTGTGGTAACACAAAATGACTTTTGTCATTACTTGATTTGTACGAGTTGATTAAGTTTAAAAATCTCTGTTATAACATTAGCTTTTTATTAATTGTATGACTAATCTTCCACAATGTCCAGAATAATCCGTATACTTGTGGATAAATTCATATTTAATTAACAAAAATGACACTGTGGCACCACAAAACGTTATTTTGTCATTGATTGGTTTATACGTGATATTAAATTAATCATACAAATTTTTTTAATTGCGTCACTAATCTTCCAAAGAATCCAAAAATATTTTTTGGGTAAAAAACTTATGTATAATTCGACAAAAATGACGCTGTGGCATCACGAGATGTCATTCTGTCATTAATTCAATTATACATGTTGTTGAATTTTCAAACATCTCTCCTATAAAATTCTATTTTTTTAATTGTACCACTATTCTTCCAAAAAATACAGAATAATCTATATTATTTCGTAAAACTTATATTCAATCAACAAAAAAAAACGCTGTGGCACCACAAAATGTCATTTTGTCATTGATTGATTTATATGTAATATTAAATTTTCAAACTTATCTGTCGTATTTTTTTAAATTGTGTCACTAATCTCCCAAACAATCCAGAATTGTCATATTTTGGGTAAAAACCTGATGTTTTATTCGACAAAAATGACGCTATGGCACCATGAAATGTCATTCTGTCATTGATTCCCTTATCTCTTAGTTCCAAACAATCCAGAATAATCTATATTTCCTAGTCAAAAACTATTATTCAGATCCGCAAAAATGATACTGTGGCTCCATAAAATGTCATTGATTTATTGGAACGTATTTATTTTTCTTGTGTAAAATTAGCTTTTTTTGAATTGTGTCACTATTACTCCAAAGCATCGACGTGTTACGTTCTATACTTAACTATTAAAGGCTTCATGTTGTAGTTAACAATTTTAATCATATAAGAGTAAAATGGCAAACGACCACCACCGCTACAATAGCGTTATTTAAATCGTCACGTTACGTACCTACGTAACGTTACATTCATATGTTACGGTCGTACGTTAGGTTCGTACGTCAGGATGCTTTCGAACGTTACATTCGGATGTTACGATCGGTCGTCACATTACATTAGTATGTTACTTTCCAACGTTTCGTTACTTTCGTACGTTACAGTCGTATGTTACGATCGTACGTCACATTACATTCGTATATTACGTTCGAACGTTTCGTTACATTCGTATGTTACGGTCGTGCGTTAGGTTTATACGTCACGATACATTCGTATATTACGTTCTAACGTTCCGTTATGTTCGTACGTTACATTCGTATGTTACGGTCTTGGGTTAGGTTTATACGTCACGATACATTCGTATATTACGTTCTAACGTTCCGTTACGTTCGTACGTTACATTCGTATGTTGCGGTCTTGGGTTAGGTTTATACGTTACGATACATTCGTATGTTACGTTCGAACGTTTTGTTATGTTTGTACGTTAAACTCATACGTTAGGTTTGTACGTCACGATACATTCGTATATTACATTCGAATGTTTCGTTACTTTCGTATGGTACGGTCGTGCGTTTCATCACGTTCCTAATTCACATTCGTATGTTACGATTGCTTTTGTTTACATAAGTATATTACATTCGAACGTTTCGGTACGTTCGTATGTTACGGTCGTACGTTAGGTCCGTACGTCAAGATGCATTCGTATGTAACGTTCGAACATTTCGTTAGTTTTGTACGCTATATTGAACACGGTATCAACATTTACATTGAACAAGTTTACAGGATTGCCGAAAACATTTCAAAATTCCAATATGAAAATATTCTCATGTAACATTTTATATCGCACGCTTAATAATAAAGTGGAAAAAGTCATAAGAAATTCTTTATGGGAATAATTATAAATCTATGGAGATATTCACTGCACAATCGCTTTCAATTGATTGAGATTTATTCTGTTGTTTAATTTTAATAATAATAACTTTTTTTCAGCAAATTAAATCAGTTTATTACTCCTTCTTCTTATTTTTGAGCGTCTTTATTTGACTATTTATATATTCTTGCTTCCCCTGTCAAGATGTCATTCCCCGTCCATTTCTCCCAATCTATCTTTATATATCAGTAGGAATAAATATATAAAATCATATAATAGCCTTATGACACTTTTAATGTGAACACAAAGTCATATTTCTTAGAAATATTTCACTTTATTTTCAAGCGAGCGGTTTGCAACAACTTGTAACCATTAATATAGAGTATTAGGCCTTTTTTGGCGTTATTATTTAGTTTCTTTGTATTCTCCAACAGTATTCCTTAGTAGTCGGCAGCGGTCAAGACCTGCCATCTAGCCACCTACATCATATCGGAGTAAAATTATATATTTTTAATGTTACTGCACTCTGAACAATGCTGCCAACGCAGCGGATGGTGAATGGACATCGCTTTTCTGAAAATTACAGAAATATCTCTTTTCAATAGTCCGATTTAAGTCATAATTTTAGTTATGATGTTCTGTTATGTGTAGAGCAATGATAAATACTGGATTTGCGTCCAATAACTCCCCTTTTGTGATAAATAACTCTCCCAGATGAAAAAGATGGTACAACATAATTATCCCACATTTACTAATGGCTTTCAGAAATTGAAAATCATTGCCGAAGTTTCAGTATGAAATCGTTTAAAAGTATAATTTGCATATAAAATTTAGAGATACCCACACTTTTTAAAATCAAAGCGTGACAGTATAAAAAGCAATCTGCATTTACATAGGTAGGTAGCTCAGACAAGTATATTCTACGCGTTATTATAATAGCTATACTTACTCACTCAGAACCGCAGTTCATTATCCCCACTGCCGTCCCCGTCCTCGTCATCATCAGGTTCACCTCGGTCCTCAGCCATCACAGCACCCCCTACCGCTGTACCGTTCTCAGATTCATTATCACCTGTCCAACCAGATATACGTCTATTAATTGTTTTTGACGTGATAATCTTATAAATCGAACGTCGTCTGCACACACGAAAAAACAATACTCATTGTCACATTCCGCCTGAGCTGAGCGATAGAGAAACACGGTCGGCCTAATTCCATTGTTTATAACAACAATAATTTCTCGTCAATGTTTTCTCAAAAAATCACGTAAAATTACATACAATCATTTTTTTAAATGCCGATAAGTTAGCACTTGAGTATTATATTGCAATCATTTATAATATATTTACTCAATGTGTTTGAATTTAGCTAATCCTCTGTACAGTCATCTATTGTTAGGTAATATTAATGCAAATAAACGACTTTAAATTATTATATGATCAGTTTTGTGGAAACTGTTTGCGATAACCCACAATAGAATTTTATTATGATTATGATATTACGTCTATAATGGACAAGCTTAGAAAAATATGAAAGAACAGAAATGTCAAAAAAGGTGCAAAGCTTGAACTTATAAACTCGTTGGTAATTATATTTCGAAACCGACAAGATAGATGCTCTGGAGATGTGGTGTTGGAGTATGATGCACGGAATCTCATTGATCGAGTTCCGAAAAAACGCCTCCATACTCGAAGAGCTTGGCATCAAGGATCCTATCCACCCAAATGTGCAGTCGGATACTGACATTCTTTGGGCATGTTAATCAGCTTGGAAATGACTCCGTCTTGTTGTACAAGGGAAAGTCGAAGGCACAAGATCCCCAATGCAATGGACGGATCAAGTAAAGGCTGCGGTGGGCGCACCAGTACATGAATGTGCCCGAATAGCGACCAGCATGCTAAGGTGGCGGGAAGTCGTGCGGTGGTTACCATCTTCTGCCAAAAACGCTGGAACATCATAACCACGACCACTCTGACATAAATGATGCAACTAGGAAGAAGGTTCTAGTTTCGTTCCATTCGGTTTTATCCGAGACGCCTGAATGGCAGGTGCAAGGTAGCACCTTGTGCTCCACTTTAGGATAATAACAGACAGCTGGATTCTTGTAGGTATTTATATATAATTATATAATTTTGCCTAATCAGTGAGTCTTACACTCCCGAGTTTTGTGGAGATGCGTAAAATCATTACCCATAGAACAACAAGGTTTGTTAGCTAGAACAGTCCTGAATGGATGGACCGGTCTTAATAGTTACCGGGGCAGAGCGGCGCGCCCTTGGTGCGCGAGCCGGGGCGTTCCACACCATGCGGGTCCACGCACCAGCACACGCCCAGCGCTGAGTGACACTGACGCGCACGGTACCAGCCGCGCGCGTCACACGACGGCACATACGCACCTGACACCGAAACCACAAACTTTAAAAGTGTCAATCTTAAATGGTGTGTTATTGAATGGTTGGTGTTATTATGTGTGTGTGTGTGGAGTGTCATTGTTCTAAATCGCCTGGAAACAACTAGCTTGGAGACAGGACTTAAAATTAATAAAGCCAAAACTAAAATCATGATCGTGGATAGATCCGATTCATTACATAATATGCATATGCTGACCGGATATGCCATAGTTAATAAACTCATTGAGCTTGAAATCAGATACATAGGCATGGCGAAGTCCGCAATGAGCCAATTAGATACAATCTGGAAGAACCGGTACGTATTAAATAGAACCAAAATGTAAGGAGTCCGGTTTTTTCGATTTTCCTATATGGCTCAGAAGCTTGGGCACTCAAGGCGACTGATAAGCGACTGGTTGACGCCCTAGAAATGTGGTGCTGGCGGCGACTATTGCGGATCTCCTGGACTGCACACAGGACGAATGTTTCCATCCTAAAAGAGCTAAAGGTAACTCAAAAGCTTTTTGTTTTATCAGTTCTTTGGATATATTACGCGGATAGATAACCTAGAGAAACTCATCTTAATCGGAAAAGGCAAAAGACCCAGAAGCCGAGGTCCCAGACGATAGTCCGATCAGGTAGCGAAACAGCTAGATACCAAAGTCAGTCAGGTCATCCACTTCGCTCTCGTTTGGCAAAGATGACATAACGTGCTTCGTCGGAAACATCACGATGCTCAGCAGACCGAGAGACGACTAGAGGTGGAGAAATGTCATTGTGAGTTATTAAGTTTGCGATGTGTTATTGAGTAATATGTAATTTTTTTTGTATGTTGGTGGCAAATTTTACGAGTCCATCTGTCTTTATTGTTGTCATTTCTTTTACACTTTTGTTAAGTATGTTGTGTGCTATTATGAGAATTATGTTATGTGTATGTTATTAAGTGTGTTATTGCTGTTCCATGAGCCTCCTATGGTGATCCTTTCTTTTATTAAAACGCCATCTGAATCTATTATTTTTTGAGTGGGCCTTACTGATATGCGTAATATTAAGTGTTATTAAAGCCTTTTGGACTTTGAAATCATCAGACCGCAATCGCATCGACGCTTTTGAAATGTGGTGCTGGAGGAAAATGCTTCGTATACCGTGGACAGCACATCGGACCAACGCATCAATTCTTAAGAAACTCAATGCAACTAGGCTTTCCACCATCTGCCTCAATAAAATACTTGAGTACTTTGGGCACATTGCCACGGTGATAACCTCGAAAAGCTCGTGATAACTGGAAAATTAATGGCAAAAGAGCAAGAGGTCGGAGCCCAACGCGTTATCCAATCAGATCCGCACCACAATACAAACTTCCGTCTACGATGCCTTACACGCCGCGGAAAGCAGAGGCAAATGGCGTTCCATTATACAAAGAAAATTGCTCATCAGATGTGGTTGTCACGACCCTCAGAACTGAGGAAACAAATCAAGGAGGATTAAAGCCTTTTACCGGGTGGCGGTGCGGGGTGTGCGCGGGCCAGTGCGGCGCAGGGGCGAGCTGCACGCCGCAAACACCCGCACCAAGCCGCACGAGTCAACGAACGTCCGTGTGTAGCGCCGCAACGAGCCAAGAACGGTCTCAGGCAGCGTTCACGCTCATCATGCCCTATAATATTTTTTTATATAAAAAGTAAATTCGCCTAACTTATAAAGAACAACAATGACTTTCACTGACTTAGCTACAGCCCGTATTTGGAATGACTCGAACGGATAAATGGTTTCTCTTAGTTTATTTTTGTTTATTAAGTTACTTTTGACTGAATAAAATTTTATTTATTTAAATAAATAGCCTTAAATTGTTGTTAGGTCTTAATTATAAGACAACATTAGCCGTTTTAATCGCCAAAACATTTTCTTGCACCAATTTAAGCTTAAACTTATTTTTCTTCATATTGGCATTTGCATTCTTGCAATGTCACGTAAATCGTATTAAGGATTGTGTAAAAAGCGTGACTCAGTTTATGACTATTATGGATACTCTTGCCCTATTATGTCGTTTTTAAAGTTCCTAATAAATATTTCTTTAATATTTTCTCTGATTATCTAAATGTCTATACGGGTAATCAACTACATGGTAAACCATGTACTCGCTGCAGTCGTAGCGGCTTCCAGACGATGAAGATACTCACGTAGTGCATAGAGATCGGTAGCTGACAGTAAACCGTCGCCCCCGGTGTCGAGATGTGCGAACATCCAACGCACTTCGGGCTTACAGTCACGAGGAAACCCTGCGGATACCAAACATTGTAACATGTTAAGTAAATCCTATCTGTAATCAGTCACAGACTATTAAATTACCGCAGATACCAAGTGATGATAGTTTACCAGTTTAAAATTGTAACTATATAGCTGTATTTAATTAATTAAGTTAGATAAGGGAAAGCCTACGAGGATGAGTAACAATAGCACTTGCGATTGGACGGTTTTAATGAGAAATCGGCAAAGAGAGTCTCGCAATACCACTAAAACCGAGCGAAACTCTCTTCACCTGTGAATAAGACATTAGGATCTTGCGTATTCCTCCATGATGTCCCGGATGCTTCATACTGGCTAAACCTGGATATACGTAAGCGAAAGTATAGGCCCCAAACAACAAAAACTAATGAAATAAGTACCATAAAATATTTAATTTAATTTTAACATATTAGCTCACCATTACGTGGCGGTGGATGTCCTGCCGCATCTGCCATGAGGACCCCAAACCAGTCCAGTAAACGGTCGGCAAGAGCACCGCGAGCGCATCGTGTTTCTGCAACAACAATGGAATTTAAAGCCTATTACCATTCGCAGTCCTCGTCATTCACAAAGGTGAAGGTATCGAGAGTAGACCAACCAGATAACCCTGATGATGATGGGTACGCTACACATACCTCAAAGTAATAATACAAAAAAACATATATAGTTTAACCATTGCGTTAAAAAATTGGGACTTTATGGCTCGTTATGAAGCATTCATTATGGCTTTTAAGCCTTGAAGCAAGTTATCTGCCTGGTTGTCGGTATCCTTATGACGCAGTTGGGAAAATTACTTAGATTTCTTACGAGGACTAACTACTACTAACATACACTATAACACAATTCGTGAAGAAGTTAAAAAATCATTATCCGCATATAAATCTAGTAAATCTCCCTGTGAATTACCTGAAGAAGGTCGACTTGTATGAAAGGTACGCTCAGCGGAAATGTCGTTGCGTGACTCGGGTCGTCGTCGCCGCCGGTCCTAAAATAAGGTACACATAAACCAGATTCTTGATGATTAATTGACGAAAACTATCATTTTTATTTAAATTGCACATACAAAGAAAAAACAGCATGTGCGCCCATATTAGTAACAGCGAGGACATCATTCCTGTCCTTTAGGCATTGGCTTTTGATCACTTAAACCGCCACTGCTAGAGCTTTCTTATGAAGCCGATAATTAAGGTTCATGAACGGAACCTATTCAATAATGGAAATATGAGATACCTATAAGTAGATGAAATAATAAATAAATGGCTCTCTTACCTGTTGAGGAGTTCGGCATGGGCAGAAGCCGCGGCACGCTAAGAGCACGGGTGGTGCGGTGCGACGAACGCAGTTGTGCAAGTCAAGACGACACAACGACGAGTATGTGCGGTTGTCTGATCCACACAAGAACGCCCCACGAGCTGCGCCACATCCTACACACCTACAACACATTTATTTTAAATTTTTTGTCGCCTGAAAAAGTGCACCATGAAGACCAAAGGAAAATCGAATGAACATTATGCAGAAGTGAGCTTTGCAACATTCATATTTAACAAAATTATTTTCTTAATGGACAAGACTCGCAGGAAACAATTTGAAATATTGTACTCCGAAAAAAAGCACCAGAAAGAGCCAACTTTATAAAATCTATATTTGAATTAAACCTTTTAATAATGTGTAAGAGTCCTGGAGAAAGGAAACGCCGGGAAGACCAAATCAAAAATTAAGGGACAACTGAGTGCAAAACTGATTGCAAAACAAATGTGGAACAAGTCGTGTAGTTCTCTAAAAAGTGTTGTTCTCTAAAAAGAGCACCAGATTAATGAAAAGAGGAAACGAAAGGAAAATGAAGGAATGGACACTGCAAAACTCTGAATTGAAAGCTTATCCTACTACGTTCCAAGAAAAAGAGGAACTAGATGGACACGGAATTCGATTCATCATAATTACTCGTACTTAAAGAGGATAGCGAAATATAGCAACTATCCTATATATGAACTACCTATTATCTCAAGATAAGAAACAGGTTTAAGATAAAGAAAAGATTTGTATTTACGAATTATAAGGAAATAACAATACACTCTATATTTTTTGGATTTTCTTTGAGATACCGTTCAGGCAAAAAATTGTAGCACGTATACAACTTCATAATACTCGTATCATGATCATGCTTAATTTTGTTAGTACACGTATATAGACCAAGGTGCGGTTTTGTAATAGTCAGAAATATCATTTATATTTTCCTAATTGTGCATATGTCATTAATGATATCAGAAGCAAAATTGCACGGTACCTTTCAGGCTTGTCCCGCATTGGCTCTTCATAGAATACATCCTCATCATCAGGACGATCTGCCGCAGCGCCTGTATCTCCATTCCTGTACAGAAATGCAACAGCTTGAATGCTAAAACAGCCACCAGCTACCTGCTTTCTATTACTGATAGATTCCTTTGCCCAAAGGTTCTCTGTCAAGATTTTACTACATTATCCTAAAATATTGTTCTTTTTTTAAGTAATGGGTTTGTTATTATACAATTATATTGTTATAATAATATAGTATAAGTTATAGAAAAACGGAACAGGTTCGTATCTTGTAGAAATCACATAATTAGACCTGCATCCAGCAGTAGACGTCTATCACTGGGAGACAAAGACTATTAGAATACTTATCATTGTTGCCCAATGTTCTTAATATTCTTATTCATTATTAGTTCTTGAAATGATGCTAATAAAATGAAACTCAGTATGAAGGTTTAAATCCTTATTTATAAACTGAATACTAATGAATTGTTATTTTCCCCTTTATTTTATATTATTATTCTTTAATAAGCCACCGTGTTACATTTGTATTAGTTGTCGAAACTAATAATACCATGAGTTATAATCCTATTTTTGGAACATTATAACGTAATTATAATGATAAGTCTGAACTCCTTATCTATACTTTGATAGTAGAAGACTTTTTCCACTTAAAATCTAATGGAATCCTCAAAGGCGTGGTTGATATTTGAAAAAGAAAAGCTTCTACTTCAGAATGGAAAGCTATATCACTTAGAACGAATGCAGATCAAGAGGCATGCTTTCCCGGAGCTAAGCTAAAAGCTCAAAGCTAAGTTAACTATAACATAAAATGTCGTGTACATATATATAACCAAATAAAAACCTACTCAGTTATTTTATTAATAGTTTAGTTAGTTACTATAGTTAATCATAAAGTGAAAATTTATAAAAGTTGCAACAACAAATACGGAACAGTATAAGGATAACGTGGTTTCGTTTCCTTAACCGTCAATTTTACTAACGTATTATTGAGTGTTGAATGGAATTAATAAAACTCAGAATTTAGCTATTATTACTTTACTTTTTGGCTATAAACCGGACCCATAGCAAAGTAAGATTTTAACGTTTTGGCCATGGCTACTTTACCAGCAAAGCCATGCCCAGCAAAACAAATTAGGTTGCGTAACAATGTTGTGTAGAAGATATTAAGATGTGAGTCACCCCTTCTTAGGATTTCTAGTTTAGACTATACCATTAATTACCATCAGTTGAAATTACAGTCAAAAGTTAACCTGTCAGGAAAAAAACATAGAAATTTAATATAAGACACAGCTTACGTTTACCATAGTGAAACACTGTGTACTAGTGTACTACTGGCTACTGGATGGGAAGAGACGTGGCGACGCTTCGTCACGCCATGAATCAAAAGTTCTTTATTCAAGTAGGTCTCAACAGCATTTTTAAATCAAATATAGGTTCTTCCACACATGAATTCCAATGTACAACTGATAATAATATTATACTGATGAAGATATCAAATTAAAAGTGCGTGCATACAAAGTACACATGTCAGAAGTGAAACTTCTCTGGCAAACTAACTTGTTTATACTTATACAAATCTAAAACTTTAGATTTCCGAGACTTAGAGACTTTAATTGTTATTAAAATATTGAGTGTCGAAAATTAATATAATTTATTGAAATCCCACTACCTTCTACCTACTAACCTTCAAACGAATTAGCGTTAACGCTGCACATCTTCGTGACGTTTCATTAGTATATATATATTACGCTAATGCGCCTAAGAAATTTCACTTCAAAAACGATTTACAATCCAAAATTACGAAGGTTTCTTCACGACCTGTCCTGAGAAGAGCCGAAAACAAACTAAGTCGGGTATCCTTCTATTACCATCACCATTAAAATATAATATCATTTTATTTAATTTAAATTAGAGTAATTCATTCACTCTCAATGTTTTTAACGTCTCATAAATCCTTCAAATTATAGTACAATTTTTCAAGGCATTATGCAAACGACAGCGGAACAAGCGATAGAGAGACGCGATCAGCCTAAGCGTTCGGCTTGTCGCGTCTATCTTCCTTACACTCCATTCGCTAGTGCGTACGAGTAGAACAAACACAGCACACGAACTACACGTGAACTGTTTTGTTGAATACAACGACTTGACAGACATTTTTTTAATACAGTATTTGAAATTATTAAGTGAGATTTCTGGAAAGTGACAGTGATGTTAAGTGACATCAAAAGGGAGTATGTAGTTATGTATCTGTGAACTTTGTGGTTAGTCTAAGATTAGATTGAGACAATTCCCACCTAATCTCAAGCTTCGGCGCGAGGGGGAGGGGAATGACGCTAAATATGGCGTGTTATGATACGAGTAACCATAATTTACGTAAGGATAATTAAAATACATGGACGACACCTCTAAAGAAAAGGAAATTATATATACATAGTTTTATACCCGCGTATAAGTTCCCGTGCGGCACAGAGCGCGCTGCTGGCATCGCGCACTACGCACACTTCTTGCTGAGAACAACGCAGCGCACGACACAGCGGGCCTGAAACAATGGCTTTATTTGTAGTATATCTATCCAATTTGTATGATGTTAAATGAAATAAAAATCAAAATATTCTTTATTCAAGAAAGCTCAAACAACTCGTCGTTAAATCGTCCTTACTCAGTCCATTGGTCGCATTATTAGCAAAGTTGATTCTAGTGAAAGTGATATTGAATGGAGAGTGAATGCAGGGAATATGGTAAATGGTGCTCTGTACGCCTTTATGAATAGCCAGATGGTGTCTCAAAGGGCTAGTAGACTGGCAGTGCATGCTGGAGTGTTGGTGCCAACACTTATGTATGGTAGTGAAAGTTGGGTATGGCAGAAGAATCACAAAAGTAAAATAAATGCGGTAGAGATGAGAGCGTTGAGAAGCATGAGTGGATTAAAACTGAGTGACAGAGTAAGAAATAGTGTGATAAGAGAACGTTGTGGTATAAAAGAAGACGTAGTGACTAAAATTGAGAAAGGTATGCTTAGATGGTTTGGGCATGTAGAGAGAATGAATGAAAGGAGACTGACAAAAAGGATTTATGAGTCAAGAGTGAATGCGAAAGTTGGAAGGGGAAGACCAAGGCGAACGTTCCTGGACCAAATCCAGGACATTTTAAATAACGGCCAGGTCAAGAGTACTCTAAACCGACGAACTTGTATGAAAGGTTTAATGAGAATGAAAGAAGCGAAGACGATATGCAAGGATCTTGGCAAGTGGAAGGATGTTGCCTCTGCCTACCCCTATGGGAATGAGGCGTGATGCTATGTATGTATGTATGTTGATTCTACTGAAAAGAAACCGGTAAAAAACAATCTGTTTACAATTTTTGTAGATTACATTGTGTAACATTTTGTTTTGATGTGCTTGTGTGTTAGTCTATGTTATATATGTTACTTGCTGAACTGCACTACTTTTTTTAAATGATTAAGAGAGAAAGAATTAGACAATATGCCTTTATAAATAGCCAGATGGTGTCTCAAAGAGCCAGACAGACTGTGCCTGGATTAATGTTTGTGCCAATGTAAAATAAATGTGGTAGAAATGAAAGCGTTGAGAAGTATTAGTGGATTGAAACTGAGTGACAAAGTATGAAATAGTGTGATAAGAGAACAATGTGGTATAAAAGAAGATGTAGTGACTAAAATTGAGAAAGGTATGCTTTGATGGTTTAGGCACGTAGAGAGAATGAACGAAAGGAGACTGACAAAAATAAGTTACGAGTCAAGAATGAATGGGAAAGTTGCAAGGGGAAGACCAAGACGAACGTTCCTGGACGAAATCTAGGACAATTTAAATAAGGGTCAGGACAAGAGTACTTGAAGCCGACGAACTTGTGTAAAAGGTTTAATGAGAATGAAAGATGCGAAGGAGAATATACAAATTATAATTGTCATATAAGGTAAGGTAGGTAAATAACAGCCCGTTAACATCCTACTGATGAACACAGGCTTTTTCACTCATAGGAGAGAGGGTTTTTAGCGCATAGACCTACCACCCTGCTCTACTGCGGGTTGGCAGGCATATTCCACATGTGCAAGGGAAATCAGGCGCTGGACCGACGGCTTGACGTGCTCTCCAAGACACAGGGATTAGAGGACACGTAATCAATATCACAAAATCGATTTTTTAATTCGCCCGACCCGGATCTCAAACCCAGGACTTCATGTGTGTAGCCGAACCCTACTGACCACTAGAACGATGAGGCAGTCCTAATTACCATATAAAACGGAATAATTGCCTTTAAAAATGGACGCATAACTATTTTTTAGAACTTTTCAAGAGGAAGATGTCCATCATGCGTGGTCATTAGATAACTTTGACCATTTACCCAGAGCTCGAAACGGAAACTCAAGTGGGAAGATTTTGAATCAAAATATTCTTTATTCAAGTAGACTCAAGCAACTCTTTTGAATTGTCATAGGTCTGTCTATTGGTTACAAATCTACCACCGATGATATTATTGAAAAGAATCTGGAAAGAAACAGCATTTAGTCCTTTAAACACAGTTTTCATATGTTGCATTGTATAATATTTGGTTTTCATATGCTTGTACTGTGTGTTAAATATTTCACTAACTGTTACGACCAACTTCTCTAACTCTGATTACTCTAACAATGGTTATATAACCTTCGAATCAGCCTTGGAAGATAGAGATATAGATCATTGGGCCAATTTGAACGAAACATCATTCATTAATGCTCCTGTTGGTCTTCAGGTAATGTTATACAAATCTTCTTATGATAAAGAGGATATCCTATTTCCTCGCAATAGAGCTTCCAATCAAACAACATTCTTCAGCTGTATAAAATTTTTATAGATTGGTCATCAAATCCAGGCCAAATCTGTCGGTTGGATGTGATCTTAATTACAACACTTCACTTGACATTATCTCGGTTACGTCGTTTAATTGGTTAGATTTCAACTTAGTAACAATATTTGGCTTGACCTCATCATGGTTACAAGGAATGAGCGGTTTAAAATAATATAAATTTTCAACTAAAGTAACTTATGAACGCTAGTGAAGACGGTCGAGCTTACGAGTACGCATTTTTAATAAGATACCGCGATCAGTTTTGGATTTCCACACAATTTTAAGAAATGTGTCAAGAAAATCATTTTACAAAAGGCATATTATAATGTAGAAGATTATTTTAGCGATTAACATGTTTGGACTTAATTCCAGTTGCACACAGAAGCATAATATACAAAATCTATATTTAAAAGAGTAACCAACTAGGTTCTTGTCAGTTTTTTCTCAGCGGAATCAACTTTCCGAACCGGTGGTAGATTTGTTATCAATGGACAGACTACTGATGGTTCTATAGTGCTTTTTGAGCCTACTACCTTACCTAAAGAATATTTTGATATGGATTAAAATCGAAAATATAGACACCACAGTATATTTCCTCTGCGATTTTTGGATTAAAAAATATAGAAGATTTGGGAGGGGCGGCTGTGGCTTTCTTCGCAGCCTTCGTGGACTTCTTCTGTTCCTTTGCAACCTTGATAGCTTGATTCTTTTGTGCTTTCCTGATTTCTGGCTTTATGTTTCTCCATAATGTCCCTGAGCGATGCCCCAACAATGGCTCGCTGGAACTCCTGGGTCCTTCTGGTGCGCTCTGTATAGCACAGGCCATGTTACTTTACGGGGATTCCTTCTCATTAAATGGGCAGCTTCACGTTTTGAATTCAAGACCGTGAATGTCTTTCCATCAATTTTAACCACTTTACGCACAAAGTCCGATCTTCATTTTGAAATGTTCATATATATTTTGACAATAACCTCATTACTTAACGATAAAAGAAAATAATAAAGTGATTGATTAATCACGTTATTTGCTGTTATGGTGTTATAAAAGTAAATCGATTTAAAGGTATAAGTCGGCACGTGATACTCACTGTCAGGGTCGTAGACGAAGCCACGAGGTCGCCGTCCAAGCGGCACTGCCTCCTGCAAAAGACATACTTTTAACTGACTGAAAATACATATAAATAACACTTTTTAAGGTTTGTTTTGAAGGGAACATTTCATTAGACACACTGTAGACTTTACTTTGTGGGTATTGAATGCGACTGAACCATCACGCTGGGTTATAGCACGATCGTTCCAGCAATAGCCAGATAATTTACTTTTAAAGCATTATTATTAGATGTTAATCATTATTTAATATAACATTTTGATCAGATGAAATTTTCACTTTTGTCATGTGGTTTTAAGTAAATAAGTAATATATTAGAACTTTGAAAACACTTGACCCTGAACTCTTAATTCGGATATTTAAATTATTCTCTATTCCATGCAATTGGTGTTATGTTTTTTTGTACTTCTCGTAGTATGCGCAAAAATATCCCAATAATTGTCATGTTGTAAACAATTTCACTTATAATCGTAATTGTATTAACTCAAATATATAAAACGTGTTATATAATCGAGTAATTAAAACTAATAGATTTCACACTGAACCTTAATTGCATTAAAGTCGAAGGTCACAGTAAAGTGGACGTTACCTAACCAACTTAGCATAGTACATTGTACGATTCATACACCCTTATATAAAATACATAAATAATACATCTAGTTACTGTTATTTGAGAGATGTCAATACGTTACCAGAGCTTAAGGAACATTCGGTACAAGATCGAAAACCTTAGTAAAATTAAAATAATATATAAATACATATAACTGCAGACAAATATATACATAAATCTGATTAAAGATGTTTCAGAGACGTGAATAAGTAATAGAGGAACTGTCGGTATAAGATCAAAAGCCTTGTTAGAATCAAAATAGTATTAAAAAAATACATATAAGTGAAGAAAAATATTTACAGAAATCTAGTTATAAATGTTTCAGAGACGTGAATTATTAATGGAGGAACTGTTGGAATAAGATCGAAGACCTTGTTAGGATCATAACAGAAATAGGTCGAGGTTCGAAGGCTGTATAGAGGTAGTATAAGGTGCGGTTTTGTTAAGGTATATTGTTTATTTAGTGTACCGGGACGTCGTCGAATTCAAAGTCTTGGTCAAGGCGCCTTGGGGAGGCGGTGGTCAGAGTCACCAGTGCCACCAGAGCCAGCAAGGCGGCACGGAGCGGCCGGGGCGCGCACATATCTCGACGGGAGCGCGACACTCGCGACACTGCCGTGTACCACCCGCATTGTTCCCGACCCGACAGACAGTACAAAACCACTCTCTATCCCTTACTTTATACCTACAACATAAATTAACTCTCAGAGGAAGCTTAAATTTGACATCTGATTTTAGAAAAATCCATCTTTTTTGTCGTAGAAGTCTAGCTTTACCCATAAACTAGCGGCCCGTCCGGGTTTCGCACGGATAGACATAAATAGGTACAGATATTTATGTTGTAAGCATGATAATTAACACGACCATGAATTGACAAATATTATGAAAAAGTGTGATTCCTAATACTCCGGTACGGGGTCGCCACTCCAGCACCTTCGGTCTCCAACGTCCATCGGTCCTTCGGACTATGTTCCCCGCCAATTGTCACTTCAGGTTCGCGGTTTCACTTCAGGTCCAATTTCGAGAAGGAGGTCAACCGCAGAATCCAACTCGGTTGAGCAACGTTCGGGATACTACGCCAGACATTTTCGTCCAATATTCCTCAGTGCATGAAGACCAAAGTCTTCGAACAGTGCGTTTTGCCAGTGACGACCTACGGTTCTGAGACTACTATCGCTGACTACTATCTTAATACATATGTATTTATATATTTAAAAGCAAAAATGTACTCCGAAACTGCTGGCTCGATTATCTAGAAATTCTGCATACATAATTTTTTCAGCATGTAAACGTTCACGAAGAACGAGTTACACAATATTCCCACGGTATCGGGAACTAGGTGATTAACATCGCGGGGAACAGCTAGTATACATTCTTCATTGATGTAAATGCTTGATGATATTGTTTAGTTCCCAATTATCAATAAATGCATAATTAACGTACCTTTGCGAGCTGCATTCTCTCAGAGAAAATCGAATTTTCGATATATATCTAATTTTCATTTTACATTCTTTTGTCCTGTCGTGCTTTAAAATGACGCCTTCTGTAACCTTTACAAATGTAGGTGGCAATGACATGAAATTAAACGACTTTGTTGTGGCCATAATCTTCGCGTCGAGACATATTACAACATGACAAGAGATTAGGAAATTTTTACATAATCAAATTACGAAAGATGTTACACTTTGCAAAGTTTCAAAACCATCGGGGAGTTTGGTGATCTAAAACCCTTGTTTCTGATATGCCTTTTGGATCTTGGGCGTCATGTCAGTTTTTTTTATTGCGAAAGCTAAAAATTGTATATTGTAACAATTAATTGACAAGTGTGTTATACAAAGCACCTTTTGTTAGATTTTCATCAACGGCAATGTCGGTCTTATTCAAAATATTCTAAGTAGGCTCAAAACGCACTTTTTAATCGTCAGTAGTTTATCCGTTGGTAACGAATCTATAATCGGTTTGGAAAGTTGAGTCTGCTGAGAAGAAACCGGAAAAAGAATCAGGGTTTACAGGGTTTTTACCCTTTTAAATATATTTTGCTTCTGTGTGCAACTGGAATCAATTCTAAACATTTTTGTCGCTTAAATAATCTTCAACATTATAATATGCATTTGGTAAAAGGATGCTTTTGACATATTTCTCAAAATTATGAAGAGGCAAATCCAAAACTGATTGCGGTATCTTATTAAAAATTAATATGCTCAAACCGACAAAAGTTGTGACCTTCTTCTCTCTAAAATATGATATTACAAGTTTGTTTTTATTTCTTGTATTCAAATTGTGTATTTCGCTTTTCTTTAACAAATAGGTCTATATTATTACCAATATATATTGCGACGGTAATGTGAGAATTGATATTTCTTTGAATTTATCCTTTTTTATAATATGAAGATAGTTTTAAGGTATCCTTTAAAGGCAGTTTTAAATATAATGCAACTAAATGTTAATACAATTTTGCATTTCGTCTTAATGTACACATAACGAACAATCAAAATCATACATTAATATTAGCTTTTTAAGTACTGTCACAAAATAAAAAACAATTATAAATTGAATAATTTAATTTTGCGGTTTCCAAGCGACAAGTGTTAAAGTTTTGTGTCTCGTTCAATCACTTATTTATTAGGAAGCCTATGCACCCATTTCACTCACGCATTAATTCATTAAAATTAAATAAAAAAAAATTAAGTATAAATCGTGTCGACGTCTCGATGTCGAGATGCATGTAAAAGTGGCCACTGACCTGATTGACTGAAATCAGCATTAGGATAATTATATCAATCCTATGTTAGTCAGAGTAGTCACCTTTTCCTAATCACACCGCGAACCAAATTTATACTTCAGTCGTAAATTATTGCATAACCAGCTGAACCCGCGACTTCGTGGAATGTTTTTCGGTAGCATTTTCATTAATTTAGGAAAATTGTTTTACAAATAAGAAACATACCCGCACTGCCCTTTGAGGGTGGAATTTCCTAAAATTTACTTTTAATAGATTCCATTATGTCAAAAAAAAATCTAACCGAGTTTTACATACCGTAAAAGACATAGTTTGTAAATGTGAAGTTTTTTTAATGGGAAAGTTTGATTTTTTTGCGGGTCAAATTTGGTAAAATCCGTTCTTAGCTCACCTCCACTCAGTAAAAGGAATATTATTATCAGTCTCTACGCCTTATGGTTCCAGAGATATCATGATGAGTCAATAGATACCTGGATATCTCTTATATATATATTAGCTGAAGCCGCGTCGTCTTCGTCTGCGTGGAATGTTTTTTTTGTATTTTTGGTAGATATTTCATTAATTTAGGCAAATTGTTTTACAAATAAAAAACATGACCTCTACTCGACGCCTTATGGTTCCAGATATCGTGAAGAGTCAATAGATATCTCATATATATATATGAAGATTAATGGTGTGTATTGATAATATTTTCCATTCTTTCTATGAAAAAAAGCGTAATACACCATTTTGTCAGTTTCAACATCAATGTATTGTCTAAATTTTGTAACAGCAAATGCAGCAATTAAAAGCGTCGCTTGAAGGCAATAACTGATAGAATCGTAGTTTATACCGTCTGTTTAGTTTTGTAGTCTTTGTGTCGAGGCTGGACCGGTATCCCGTGTCCCGCGGCGCTGAAGCCTCCGCGGGGTGGTGGGTGCGGTATGGGGGGCAAAGGTGAGGTGTGGTGGAGGGTTGGGGGAAGGTTGGGGCACGCGGCCGCGAGCTGAGACAGGGCGGCGCGGCGCGGCGGCGCCTCGGAGCCTCGCGAACGATCGATGTTATAGCTCGCAAACAACTAGAATTGCATTCAAATGCCGTCCGCAATGGCAGTTCGCGGAATCATTACGAAAAACAGTAAAATATATATATTTCTTATGCACTGTTCTGCGCTATTAATTTATTTACAACTACTAATAAATACCTGACAGATTAACCCGCGTAGACCCCGATCTGGTGGCAATAGAACGTCTACTAAGTCGGATTATAGATTCCTTTTCATTAACATAAAAGTTTTATTACTTCCTTTTGTAGATATTAATACATTCCATAATATTGTAGAACATTTTTTATTCAATCATATATGGTTTTTTGATCAGATTTTTTGTGACCAATTTTTTCACACCTTGGGTTGCATTAATGCATTTCTATCAAGATCCCTTTTTTTAAAGTAATCTACCCTGTCACTCAGTGAAAATGCAGCTTTCCAATGGTAAAACAATTTATGAAATCGGTCCAGTAGTTTTTGTAGGAAAACGCTACAGACATACATACAAAAACACAAATGTTTCACTTTATAATATTAGTTTAGATGTATAAAATTTCTTTATTTATTTCTTTTCTCAGTAGAAGCCGTGAAAAAAACAAACAATATAGTTTCGAAAATGAATTACAATGCACATCACGTATGTAATTGTATCTTTGGCTAAATGAACACGCTTAATCTTTCGTTTCTGCTTATTCAGATAGCATTCACTGAATTTATGCAGATAGACCATAAGGCCCATCTGCATAAATTATTACTATTATTACTATAAGCACTTATCATCAAATAAGATCATATTCTGACGAAGCGCAAACTATGTACGCAATAATAAATAAGATTATTCCACCAGCCTTTGCAAGAGATTTATCGTACCGATAATATAATTAGGTCTTTATTAATTATTTATTGATCACCTATTTTATGTCTCATCTAAATTTTTTTACTGTAATCTCAATGATTTGCTTAGCGGCACGTCTTTGCTGGTAGCGTGTTAACTACAGCTTATTCACTTTAAGAATGCAGTGAGTCATCACACACAATGACCATTGGTCACTGTAAACTTGGTCTTGTAATTTGAAATGATTTGATTTGGTAGAGAGCGAGGCAAGGCGGGCAAACTGTGATGACTCACTGCATTGTTAACGCGAACAAACTGTAGCTACCACCGGAGCCTCCCAATAGTACAGATTTTTCTAATTCGTCTTATTTAAAACTTTGCTAGCGAAACGAGTACATTACATCAGCAAAGGTGTTTTTTTCATTCAGTTTTTTTGTAGAATTCTCTATTTATTTTTTCTATTTTTTATATGGAATATTTTGAGTAATTTGACTTTAATTTATGTAAATTTAATAATGTTTATGTCAGTATGATATGTCTTGACTTTATATAACATATTTGCATGCCAATCATTGGCTGACCATTTGTACTTTTGACATTTTGTATGTATTTTCAAATGTGTCTTTGGGCAAATCTATTCTATTCTATTCTATCTCTCGGGCAATCAACCTGATGCCTACCGGAGATCTTTTCAAGGTACCATCGAAATGTAATGATCTTTGGCCAAAAGTCAGTACTTAAAAATATATCCAATTTATTTCTGGGTCGTTTAGATTTATCGACTTAGTCAGTTTCTTGATCTTGTGACAATAACTCTATTTTTATAAATTGACGGAAAATTATAATTATCTTTTGTCGAGCTGTTGTCAAGCGATTATTAGAGGTATATTCTAAATAATTATTGATAACAAAATTCTTACCCTCTCGCAGAAATGTGAGGATTACGCTAATCCCGTTTATCACACGTGACGAGATATACTTCAAATATATCTTAGATTATTTATGGAAATGACACCAGTAATCCTTATTTTCATATCCGTGAGTTCGCTCGGTACTTGCAAGCGCGACAAAAGTGCCTCATTCTCTCCCGGTCAGATTCGACTTTATTTTTCGCTGGGAAATATGGTGGTTATGAGTGTGGAATTCCGATAATAGAGGAGGCCTGGAATTTCCCATTAAAACCCAATGGCATCCTCTTTATTCATGAGTTCTTTATACATCAGGGTTCAACTTTAGCATTCGCCGCTGGTTTCCCGGATGAATACGAGGATGAGGATTCAAGGAGACGTTGGGTCGGTAACCTAGCTACCATATCAAAGTGACATAGCTACCTTAAAACACGACACGATAGTTAAACTTTTAATGTTGTTTGAAAAGTCAACTCCAAGAGCTCGATTTCGTGGGCGAAAATACCCTACTTGTCTCCCTAGTGTCAAAGTCAAAATATTATTAAGAATTTCCATCGAGAATAAATTTTTTTTTTTTCATCCACAATTCATTTATTTAACTAAAAATAGTTTACGCTTGATGTAGGCATAATTTTTTTCAGATAATAATTAATAAAATTAATTTTATGATAAATTTTATATCTATCGAAAGCTGATGAGGTATTCCATTCTTAATTATTGGCTTTCAGTTCATCATGATAAAAAATAAAAAATAAAAAAGTAAATAACATATTATAAATTTGTACAACTACGAAAATGACGATGAATTATTTACTATTTTTATTATTATTAGATTTAATTTTGATTGTAGTTCTAATTTATTTATTATTATTAACAATTTAAATTTGAGTTTTGTTTTTTCTGTATGTTTTCTGTATTTATTTTGTTTTTTTATGTTACTACACTGTAAACTGGGACTAGTGCCTTTTAATAAAGATAAATAAATAAAGGTTTCTCTATAATACTTAATGTTAGCACAGTTTTTTTATCAGATATCATAACATTATTTAAATATATATATTTTTTTTAATTGTACAGCCATATATTTGCCATATATTCATGCTAAATGTTATAGAAATTGAATTTAATATGACCTGTTCGTTTGAACTTATGATGTATATCAAATCGTTTACAAACATCAAATAATCAATATTACAACAAAACCTACTCTTTCAAACACTGTAAGGGGAAAAAATGGAATAATAAAAAGCCTTTTAAGAAAATAGTACTATAATAACTTAAGTTGACAACAAAACATTTGCTTTAACAAAATCCACCATAACCGCATTGCTGATGAAGTACACCCCACCACTACAGTGGTCTACAGGTTCGACACGTAGTGCCATTTGTCCACTGTGAACAAAGCACAAACAGAAATGTTATATAGCCTGATTAATGCACATTTATCGAAGTGGAAACTTCATGAGCACCGTTGTGAATTGAAAGTCTTTCAAATGAAAAAGTGACAGCAAGAAGAGACAGACACATAACTTCATAAGATTGAACGTGAGAAGAAATGAGGTAGGAAGCATGCAACATGCCCCTCCACTTGTCTTTACTTGGAGTTAATATTGGTCTTGGAGTTAATATTGAATCATTACTAAAACCTCTTACTGAAATTTTACAATCGTCACATTATTTTAAAGTCAAATTTTTTTACAGTTTATTTTTTGGCTCAGTAAATCTAAATGTGTATACAAATTGCTGAGCTTTACATACATCAACTTCAAGAAATTAATACAGTTTGCTTAAACTATAAGAACGAAACTACGAACAAAGAAATACTACAAAAACGGCTTAAAATAATAAAATGGAAAGGAGACAAAACAGGAAATTTACACCTAATGGGAGATTTAAATGACACCACAGAACTAGAAGAAATGTAACAAACGTTTCTAAATAACAAACTACTTATTCTATTAATGGGACCATGTTTAGCTAGAATCGTGTAATGGAATAGCAAATAATTGCATTCAACTTTAAACGTGTGTCACGATAAAGTATATATTAAAATAGCAAAGGCAACAAAGCAATAATAATCACAGATAAATTCTCCCCAAACAAGAAAGGAAAAAGTAGTCTATAGTAAACGCTGTAAAGGGTGTCGTTCCAAGAAAAGAAAGGGAAGATAACAGTGTAAGAAACGTTGAAGAACACCGTCCCAAAAAAGAAGGAAGAAAGGAAAAAAAAGTCCTCAGTAAGAAGAAGTTTGTAATATGATAAAGAACTTGGTTCCATAAAAACAGAGAAAGTAGTAACTTTGTGATACGATAAAGAATTTGGTTTCATAAAAAAAAGCAAATGAAGAAGTGCGTTTATAAAACAGAAATAGAATTCGTTCTATAAAAAACCAGAGGAACAAGTTTAAGGTACGATAAAGAGCTTTCTTCTGTAAATAACAGTAATGAGTTTGTTACACGATAAAGAACTTCATTGCTTTTGTTTATTTCGTAAATAAACAGAGGAAATAGTAAGTTATTGACACGATAAAGAACTACGTTCCATAAAAACAATCAAAGGAAGACGTGCGTTAATGACACGATAAGGAAATTTGTTATGTAAGAACCCAGAGGAACGATAAACACCTTTCTTCCGTAAATACACATAGGAACAAGTAAGTTGAAAACTCGGTAAAGGACTTCTTAAAAATGAAACAGGGGGGAAGTGAGTGTAATACTAAAAAGGACATCCTGAAAAAAAGAACATATACAGGTATAAAGCTACACGTACCATGAGGCGGTGGAACCTGTGGCAGTCCTGCTGGAGGAGCAGCGGCCAATGTGGCTGCAGCCTCTCGCCTTTCCACACGCCAAGCGCTACCATCTACAGATACGTTAGTCCTGCAAACAAGGTTGCGTTACTACACCACAACCATGCAGGTGATCCGGTGGCAAAGAATAAGAAGATGCTACCAATCCTGAAAGTCGAGTCTACGAAATAACAACTTTTCAGGAGACCGGTTTCAAAATTTAATTGATTAAGAAGTTATTCTTCCCTTTATCTCACGCATACGTCAGGGTCCTCCTGTCTCACTCTAACCCAGCGCTTCTTTTAATAAAAGATTTAAATTTACTCTGAGACAGCTTTTTAACTTCTTTGGGGAGCTTGTTAGAGAAATCAAGAAAAGATTTTATTAATAAATAACCTTTCCTTACATTATCATATTAATAGCTATAAAATGTAAATATTAACCTAACGAGTGTAATAATTTCAAAATTAAATAGTTCAACTTAAGATTAGTTTAAGATATCAGTTGGGACGACCCGATAGATAAGATTTTTGAAGTGAATCTTCTTTAGGCGCATGAGGCTACAATTTATACGTGATTGGCGTCACGAAGATGTGCAGCGCTTTTATGCTAATTCGTTAGAAGGTGAGATTTTTCATAAAATATAAATATTTCATAAATTCTCTTTTCTTAATTCAAAAACAAAATTTAATTAATAATTTCTAATATTGACAAAAAACACGTGGCATTTTTATTTACCATTCGTCATTTGAGATTTCAATAAACACACTTTTAATATTTTAATCACAATTAAATTCTTAAAATATCTTCCTTTTTCCCTACCTCTAAGTCCTGGGAATCTAAAGTTTTAGATTTGTATAAATATAAAAATTACTTAGCCGAAGTTTCACTTCTGATATGTGCAATTTGTACGCACGTACTTTAATTTTAATTGATGACACATCAAACAATTCTCCTCGACAGCTGTGTTTTTTTAACCAGACTTCTTTAATATCCGATATGTATAACAAATATAGAAACATATATTTGATACCGAAACATACAATTTCATAAAAATTTAATACAAAATGATCGGAGACCGGTTCCGAAAACGAAGACAGACGATGGTTTTAATGACATCATTCATGATGGGACGAAACATCATGTTTTAAAACGTTTTATTAGCATTATTCACGCCGCGCCGGCAGCTAGCGGTCGTTGACCCAAGATGTCGTCAGAGGTTTTTAATTTTGTGTTTTATTCCTGGTTTTATTTAAATAAAGCTATCGTTTCGTGTAGCTGTAGTAACGTGATAGAGTGTAAATAATGCTGATAAAACGTTTTCAAAATATGTTTGTTTTTAAATCAGGATCGTTTTTTTTTCTTCTACAGTACTATCATTGGTCTTTGTTTTCGGAATCGAACTCTTATAACACCTTGCATAGCGAAAGCAGGAGCGAATACATTCGTTTCGGGTCTGTTTCCTAACGATTTGAAACGGCATCAGTATTTAAAATGAATACATAGCTGTGAACTGTATAACCATGAAATTCAACGCTTAATGTAGTGAAAATGTAAATGAAAGTTTATATTAAACCGAATATAGTAAAAAGCTAGATTACGACTCAACCGTTAAACTTAACTCAAGGTAGATGCGAAAATAGGACGATGATATTAGTCAAGCAATTTCTCTTGTTTTGTTTTCTTTTTTTGTCATGCCTGTAAGTTATATATAGCTTATGTTAAATATTTAAACACTAAGAGCGGCTAACGACAAGATCATCATGTTTAACTGGTCTTACATGTGACTTCATGAAAGGTATAGTATACACACGAACGGTTAAATATACTCACTTGCAAATATCAGTAGCTTCAGTCACTTCTCCCGAGACGAGTCCTTTCCAAAAGTCGTGTACCTGTCAAAGACCAAAAGGTAACGAGCTCTGACAAGACAAAAATGGATGTAATTCTAATAAAAGCGGGAGAACGTCTTGTATAGAAAATCAGCATAGATAATTTAGTTAATTGGTTCACACATTATATTGAAGGTTAATTGTGTTTTATATTGCTATTGTCTCATAATACAATAACAAATATCTAACAAAGCGATTCTACGCAGGTACGGCAATGTGTAATTTGTATGAGTCTGAACGATTGGACCTATTTTCATGACATTTTTGTGAGTGTTTAAATTGACAATGCGATCAGATAAATAATAGAATTGAATATATTGCTTATATAAAATGTTGTGCAATAAAGGTTTCCTTGTTAGGTCACAAAGACCAAAAACAATCTATTTGCTAAATAATGAGATTATAATCAAGGAAATTAGTTTATTTTTGAAGGCCAAAAGAAAATCCAGCTAACATATCTTGGAAAATTTACGAAACCATATTAGGTCGGTTTGCTTTATGAAAAAATACTTTCTGAAAACTTTTTATTAATTGAAATAAAATATTGGTTAGGCTAATTTTTTGCACTCACGGTCTTTTGTTACGTGTATAAAACCATTCAATTCTGTGAGTTGGTTATACCCTAAATTTTGTAAAAGCCAATATGCGTAATAATTAATTTTCGTCGTAAAACTCACCTCATCAATAACACGGTGTGCGAATGCTGCATCTTTAACTTCGCCATCGAAAGCGAAACGGTTGGCAGGCTTGCCGTCAGGTATTTTGTAAAGGCGGAACCATTCTACGGTAGCCCGTAGTAAACCAGGAAATAGAGCCTCCACATCAGCTGGCCCATTGAGTTGGGGTGCTGCCGGATCCCTTACATCTACAGCCAAAAGCTTCCAATCCGTCTCACCCTCGTCTATGAGCGCCAGTGTACCCAATATCTTGACAGTGATAACATCACCACGCGTCGCTACACGTTGCCCAATCTCAATGACGTCAATTGGATCGTTATCACCACGAGCTTGAGTGCCAGGGTCTATGTGTTGAGGGTTCTCCCACGTCTGAGGTAGGGCTCCATAGTTCCAGATGTAGCCGTGATGTGGGAATACATTGCTGACAAAGCGTAGAGCACCCTTTTTAACGTCTTGTTTGATGGGGTTTAGTGGTTCACCAAGACTTATCTCCATCTTGGCATTGGACCAGCGAGGAACTTCTACCACCATGTTTGCGAGGCGTTGCTCGCGATCCGCCCATAGAGGGATATCGTGCAAAGGTGAGATAGGTCCACTCTCATCCCCTGAAAAGAAGTTCTGGTTCTAAGATTGATATACTCAAAATTGTTTAATATAACAATTCCTCTTAAGTCAAGAAGCCTTATAGCATCCCACTGCTGAACAAAGGTCTCGCTTCACTTATATGGAGGACAGATAGAGGTTAAACACATGACAGTCCTCCACTATGTGAAAGGCAACATGTATCATGGAATATGCAAGTTTCCTCATGTTTTTTTTTTCACCGAAAACATAAGCACCAACCTTGGAATAGACCCTAAGATTGTAACATACAACTCTTTTGAAGACAAATGACACATCATACCACTAGGCCATCATATCTATCTCAGTATAATAGATACATAAAATATTTGATGTCTTTTAAAGAAACACATAACTGCAAGTGTAATTTGCACATAATTGTGACCACATTGCAGCAGGTCAGATTATGGTGGTATATTGGACTTCTCGTAAATTGAAAGACTGCCTTCTAATCAGTCCATAAACAGGATATATAAGTTTTATCCTTGAATGAGAACTGTATAACATAAACTGTGATTAAAGAAAAAATAAGTTACTATATATCAGGCCATGTGGGCAGACTCATGACATCTTGCAGTGGTGTATACAAGAAGTGATAAAAAAACAACTCCTAAAATTGCCTGTGTTACTTAGGTAGTTGATATACTTCAACCCGTGCATATCTTTTGTATCTCTTAACATTGATGATTTCTTTGGGTAGTCATTTAAAATTATGTGCAGCCCAAGCTCAATTGACCACATTTTTATATATATATTTATATAAAAAGACAGCTTCAAACTGGATTTATACAGAATATATTTTTGAAAGTAATAATGTATAACAAACAATAAACTGTTAAATCACCAATACCCTACAATCACAAATCAAAAGTATAAAAAAGAGGTCATGGCTAAAACGAAAAGGAACTTCAATATCAGTGCTTTCAATTTACATTTAATGTAAGTTAAATGGCTGTCTTGTCCTATGAATATGAAATTATTATAAATGGAATAATAATCTGCATAGTTAATAGTAATTACAGTCCCAACATGTTGGCAACATTAGAATTTCAGTCAAGGAGTACTTAAACTCATTAGCTCAAATATATAGTAATAACTTGTATGTCGATGTACTGATCACAAGGTCATCACTGCATAGTGATGATCTTGTGATCATTAAATATTTTAGCTGGCTGTACATATCCTAATATTAAAATCAGATGATATATGAAAACTGTGTAGTGTTAAATAATGAATTTATTAATAAGTAATTCTTTTTTTGTATCATAATTTATGGATATTTATTAACCATATTATAAGGTAAGTAGCAGTCCATTAATGGACCACAGCTGGGCAAAGACCTACTCACTCATAGAAAAGAGGTTTTTTAGACCATAGATCCACTAGTGTGGGTTGGCAGGCATGATACACAAGTGCACTCTCAATTCCTTCACTCTCATAGTTAGTGATGTTTCCATCACAATCTGACAAGTCCGGAGGAATCAAGTGCAGGATAGACTGCTTATCATGCACTCTGAGGCTCAGGAGTGGACCACACAGCCAACATTCTGACTTCAGGCAAATATTGAGAAAATTATAATGGAAGACTTGATATAGATTTTTAAATATGACCAACTGGAGACACGAACCCAGGATCTTATGTCTGTAGCCAATCCATATTAACCACTAGAACAATGAGACAGCTAGCCTATAAAAGTCTCACTATAGGAATCCAACATTTTCTATTTTTGTCTATAACTTTTTTATGAATAACGTCTTAGAGTAGAACTTAAATAGCAGTTGTCTAGTATAAGGAAGTAGACCCCCAAGTTTCATACACATTAGTACATATGCATTATGAGTAGCTATTCTAATTAGGGAGTAAGTGAGTTAGTGTCTTAACATTATTGTCTTTTTTATAAACTTCTAATGTACTAAACTGGGCACATTAGAGAGTTTATAATTGGATGTATATAGAAATAATTTCTGTTTCATTTATTTAGATTTTAAATTTACACATAGGGATCTTATGTTTCTAATTGTCTCCATTTTTTATGAAAGGACCAAAAAGTCAGATTATATTATATGGAATAATCAATAATGGAATCGAAAACCCACAAAAACATTGATATCATTTACAATATCATATTATAAGGAAAACAATTAGATAACATATTGTCACCGCTGAACTTTGATAAAGTGATAAGTAAAATATCAAGTGATAATTTATTGTTATATTTATTTGTTGACATTTATACTCACTTCAAGTCAAGTTTACTCATACAAAGAAACTAAATTATCTATATAATGAATAAATAAAATTCAAGTGATTACCAAATAAAAGTGTTTACTTTCAAAGTCATTATAAGACGCATAGCTAAATAAAAGCAGTTTATATTTGGGCACATTGAGAGAATGAATGAAAGACAGACTAAAAGGATTTTTGAATCAAGGGTGATCAGGAAAGTTGGAAGGGGAAGACCAAGATGAACTTCCTGGACCAAATCCAGGACACTTTAAATAAGGGTCAGTTCAAGAGTACTCTAAACCGACGAACTTGTATGAAAGTTTTAATGAGAATGAAAGGAGCAAAGGAGATATGCAAGGATTGTGGCAAGTGCAAGGATGTGGTCTCTGACTACCCCTAAGGGAATGAGGTGTGATGCTATGTATGTATGTATGTTTATTTTTGTATGCAAGATTGAAGAAAGGAATGGGAACCAATTTTAACAAGACAAAGATTTCACAGATTATCAGATACCAACAAATTTTGATAAAACACTAATTTTTACTGCTGCGGAAAAGATATAACTAGATATATACTAATTTGCTGAAGTAGTAAGTCAATAAAAAAATCTTTAGTCAAACATAAATTCCATCAATTTTTATGTAAAATAAAATTTGATGTCAAAAGAGTAATTCTGAAGTTTCTTGTAGATTGATTCATCACTGTGATAAGAGTATGTTAATCCTAATCAATTAAGAATCTTATGATTTCTAACTTTACAAATTGGGAGACTTGAGCACACTTTACATTTTCCTCCAGCAACAATTTTGCCATATTTTTCTTTACTTTAATGCTGTATATCTTCTCAGTGTACAAAATCTCAGTTTAGCCATAGTTCAGATGCTAATTTGAAAAGTTAGCAAACAAACAAATTTTATGTTATATGGGTGTACTTCTTGGTTCCTAAGAGGATAGCTTTTTTTTGACTGATATGTTACAATAACATTTGAAAATTTTAACTGTCCTTTCCACAAACTATGTTTAATGTTTTTATAGAAATATGTTACAAATAAATATATATGGGTTGTCGATCCACAATAAAAGTTATAATAATAAGAATCAAGACTTAGTTGTCTACATGTTAAAGTTCCATTAAAATCGGCGAAATTATAGCAGAGATGAACTAACAAACTTACTTTAATAAACATGTGTTTAAGTTTTGGAATAATACAAATAACTAATATATGTGGTGTTCTTAAATCTATATATCTACATAATGATGTTTCATAAAACAATTTGTATAAAACCAAGCAATTGTAACATTGCTATGGTGGCCTTAAAATCTATGCAGTGTCGAGGGTCACACAGCCTTTCACTAAATAAATCAGCTATCTTTCACCTATTGACACCGGTAAGTATATGCGGAAGTGATTAGTTTGTAGATAATAGTAGGTGACGTAAAATTATAATAGTGACACTTACTGAAGTACACTCGATAGTCAGATGAGAACGGCGAGCCTCTGTCCTCGGCTATGTACATTTTAATGTTGGGTAGATTATTGACTGCTGTTGTTAGTGGACAAAATTTGGGTACCGCGACTTGTGGACACAGCTGTTTCACGAGTGACAAGCCCAACGGCGCTGCTCGAGAAAAACGTGCCAATGACATTTCGATACGTTTGACGTCTGTATTTTTTTATTTTAATTATCCCTTTAATGGCAACGGCAAAAGTTTTTGATCATACGACCTCGAGTGACTGTAATCTGCATTCAAGGTAAACGTTACGTTACATTACACTTTGGTTCTAAAGTCCAAGTTTGCCACAGAGTACTACATAGCACATTTCATGTTAAAAATCAGATTTTAACAGCTGAACTTTTTTATTTCTCTACTTTATAATACACTAATAAAAGTTACTCATCTTTAGTAAACCATCGCAACTCATTAAATCTAGTCATTACTAGATGTAGAGTAAGTGTTAATAATACAAAAACTTTAATGCCACTTAGGCATGACGCTGTCATTATAAACTGAAATGAAATTTATTTTTGAAATGTGAAACATCAATAGCGACTGAGGCATGCCATGGCGAAGCGTCCCTGTGTCGCCTCTTCCAACTAAGTTCAGCGACATGCAATCTTTCTCGTCACACCTACCAATAGTGTGTACAATATTCTGTCTACTTATGTTACACATAACCTATGCGTGACTTCAATTCTTTCGATGTTTAACCTCTGTCGGGCGTCACGTGGTGGACTAGGTTTTTTTCAACTTAATTTATCCTATTAATTTTAATTTCATTAAAAATATTTGATTTAATTATTTAATGGGAAATACAAAAGGTTTAGTATATCTATAATCAGACGAATCATATGTAATATAATCAATATGAAATACTTAACGAAACCGAACAAGGGATTGCTTTGCCAGTATATAGCAATAATCTTAAATAATACATTTGTTAATATGTAAATATTTAAGTATAAATAAAAATGTGAAAAAATGTCTCGCCAGAGAAAAGATTAAAAAGGGAATATAAATATTTTGAAGTTGAAATAGAAATATTTTTGGCTAAATACGTAAATTACAAATGTTTTAATCCTCCCAAAAACTGCGCTGAAGTGCAAGTCGGCTATAAAGAGATATTCTCGGACTTTCAACTCATATAAAGGGATAATATTATACCTTCCGGATATAATTAAAGGGGCTTAGTACTGTTTAATTATTTAACGTGTCATTTGAGCGCAAACACAACCTAAATCGCTGTCCTTTTTAATTTTAATAGCAAATCGTTTAATACGCGTTTATAATATCACTTCATGACTTCTTGAACAAACCTTTCACTTATTTTTTTAGCAGGTGCATCACATCTGCTTTTTGTATACATATTTATGTTCTTCCTTATTTCAGTTTTAAAATAATGTTATTAAGTATTGATATCATTTAGTTATTGTAACATGTAACTCTTGAGGTATCTCTTACAGTTATTTAAAACTTAGCTTCAGTTACTCGTAACCAAATCATAAAATTTCTTTATAAGGCAAAGTAGCAGTTTTTGCAAATCGCAACTACCACTTAATGCAGAAATAAAAAATTATATATTTTTTATATTTCTTTATTATTCACAATATAAAAGTTGTAATCATCATCATCGTTATTTTAGTTTTAAATTAAATGTTTATTCCTCGATGTTATTTCTATACAAATAAAAATTTAAATTACAATACACACACTAATAATTTATATTACATTAATAGTATATACAGTATGTTACATTTATTAAAAATTAAGAGATTTGTACTATAAAGGTTCCGTTTTACGTTCCAAGTTTTAATGGTATAACCATAGGTCTACAATTATAAATTGGTGAAGCAAAGTTCTCACATCATTCTTTATACATTTTGGGCTCTTGCTTCCATATTTCAAATTGCGTAGTTAATAATTTTTCTTTTTTTTCATTCTTACTATTAGTTCACAACATCTCCGTGTATATATTTTGAATTAGTAATTGTAATGTCCATATTAGGGTCCTTACATTGTACGCCATTCTCCCCTCTCCACGTCTTAGCGGAAATTAGAGGTAGTCTGTGTTACAAACTATATCAAATCATAGACTAACCACAAAGTTCACAGACAGTAATATGTTACTCTATTATAAATCCATCCACTTTTAATTTTTTTCTATGTAATATGTTTAAAATTTGGTGTAGGAATTGATTTTAATGTTTTTATATTGCTTATTTATCTTGTTTTCTTGATAACATTGAGTGATTATTTGAATTTGTTCACGAGTTCAAGGTCCTTTTGTTGATCTATCGTCCTGTCTTTAGGTACAGTCGATGGTATACTATTGTCTATCAAGACCTCTCATAGCTGTGATGACGCTATCGTACACCTGTTCTTTTGCATCCCCTCCCCAAATGAAGTCGAAGTGATTGAAAGATAATCTGTCTATCTGGCGGAACATAACTAGGTTTGGTAGACGATCTGCGAGCAATCTAACGTTCTGGTATAGTGAATTACCATCTCCTATTGAGTAGTGAATAAAGGTGGGCACAGTTACAAGTGACATATCGTATTCTGGTGGTACCATGCTGCCATATCGTACCACGTTGGTAACCGGGTCAAAGTTGTAGCGAGCGAAGCGCTTGAAGCGTTGGACCTGTGAGTAGTGAATGATCTGCCGGACTGATGAACCAGCAGGGTTGTGGCCAACAATTTTTGGTATGATTGTCTGTATAGAAAAAAATAAACAACGTTAGCTTATGTCCGTCCAGTGCCAGAAATTCCACCATAATTAATATAAATTTGAGGTTTAAACATTCTTAAGGTTCTATTGTCAAAGACTCGTCGTCGTCGTCGTCGTCGCTTCAACCGATGGACGTCCACTGCTGGACATAGGTCTCACGTAATGACGTCCACAAGACCCGATCTTGCGCCGCCTGGCTCCAGCGGCTACCGGCGACCCTCTTTATGTCGTCGGTCCACCTTGTGGGGGGTCTCCCTACACTGCGCCGTCCGGTGCGGGGTCGCCACTCCAGCACCTTTGGCCCCCAACGTCCATCGGTCCTTCGGACTATGTGCCCTGCCCATTGCCACTTCAGGTTCGCGATTCGCAGGACTATGTCGGTGACTCTGGTTCTACTACGGATCTCTTCATTTCTGATTCGATCACGTAGAGAAACTCCGAGCATAGCCCTCTCCATCGCACGCTGAGTGACTCTGAGCTTCCGCATGAGGCCCATAGTCAGCGACCATGTCTCAGAACCGTAGGTCATCACTGGCAACACGCACTGTTCGAAGACTTTGGTCTTCAGGCACTGAGGGTTATCAGACGAAAATATCTGGCGTAACTTCCCGAACGCAGCCCAACCGAGTTGGATTCGGCGGTTGACCTCCTTCTCGAAATTGGATCTACCTAGCTGGACTATATGTCCCAGGTATGTGTACTCGTCAACAATTTCGAGAGCTGAGTTCTCAACGATGACTGGGTGAGGCGGTACATGGATATTAGACATAATTTTCGTCTTATCCATGTTCATTTTCAGGCCCACCTGTTGAGAAACTCTGCTGAGGTCATCCAGCATTGTATTGAGATCTTCGAGAGTCTCTGCCATAATGACTACGTCATCGGCAAACCGTAGATGAGTGATGTACTCGCCGTTGATGTTGATGCCCAGTCCGTTCCACTCCAAAAGCTTAAAAAGGTCTTCCAGCGCCGCAGTGAAAAGCTTCGGGGAGATAACATCTCCCTGTCGCACTCCACGTTGCAGTTGGATAGACGCTGTGCTTTGGTCCTGTATACGGACTGACATGGTGGCGTTTTCGTACAAGCACTTCAACACGTGTATGTACCGGTAGTCAATTCGGCATCTCTGTAAAGATCTCAACACGGCCCATGTTTCCACCGAATCGAAGGCTTTCTCATAGTCCACGAACGCTAAGCAAAGTGGCCGATTATACTCTTCGGTCTTCTGTATAATCTGCCGCAGCGTAAAGATGTGGTCTATGGTACTAAAGCCTTTTCGGAAACCGGCTTGTTCGGGAGGCTGGAAGTCGTCAAATCTGCGAACGAGACGGTTCGTAATGACTCTCGAGAACAGTTTGTAGACATGACTTAACAGCGCGATAGGTCTGTAGTTCTTTAATAAGGCGTTGTCGCCTTTCTTGAAGAACAGAACCACCACGCTCCTATGCCATGCCTTCGGCACTGTGCCATCGAGGATGACGGAATTGAACATTCGCTGAAGGACTTTGAGTACCGGTTTTCCACCCGCCTTCAGGAGTTCTGCTGTGATTCCGTCATCACCTGGTGCCTTGCTGTTCTTCATCTGTTTGAGAGCCATACTAATCTCGTACAGACTGACGTCCGGGATGTCTTCAGTGTAGTGTCGGGTTAGTTTGGCTCTGGGATCTGCAGCCAAACAGTCAATAGGCTTGACAGTCGATGAGTATAGCTGTCCATAGAAATTCTCGACCTCGCTCAAAATCTCTGGTTTTGACACAATGAGCCTGCCATCACTGGTCCTCAGCCGCGTAAGCTGGCGTTGACCAATAGACAGATCTCTTGCGAACACTTTGGAGCCTTTATTGCTTTCAATAGCGTCTTTGATGCGCTCCGTATTGAAGGTTCGCAGATCACGTTTTTGTGATTTGGAGATCTGTCTGTTGATACGCCGGTAATCGGACGCGTCCGCTGCTGACTGTAAGCTCATTGTCTGTCTTTGCTCCATGAGATTGAGAGTGTAGTCAGAGAATCTCTTGGTTTTCTTTTTACGGGCTCTGAAGTACTTAGTCCCAACCATATGAACAGTTTCTACTAGCCTATTGTTAACCTCATCCACAGATTCGCATTCCTCAAGGCCGTCGAAGCGGTTTTGCAGCTCTAGTTGAAAGCTCTCGGGGTCTTGGATTTGGGCACGAGTAGGTCGGAGCGTAGACTTCACCAGTCTGAACCGTTCTCGATGGACGTTGATATTCAATGTGCCTCTTACCATGCGGTGATCGCTCCCAGTTTTCACTTTACTGATCACAGAGACATCATTGAATATGTTCCGTTTCGTAGACATGATGAAGTCTATCTCATTTCTCGTGGAACCATCGGGACTCAGCCAGGTCCATTTTCGGAGCGGCTGTTTCTTGAAAAAGGAGTTCATCATGTAGTCCCTCCTTTTCCATGAAATCAGCGAGCATCTGTCCCCTCTGGTTCCGTTGCCCATAGTCAAAGACTATACTCAATAAAAATTTGTTGCAATAATCTATTTATCTAAAAACTAGTCCCTATGTCACAGCATCAGGCGTGCACGGCTGGACCAAAACCTGTTGTTTTCCTGTTAATTATAGTCTATATAAAGATGATTGACAATATTATATAAAGAGAAAAGATTTAAGGTTTAACTAACAATCTACTGATCCGATTTAAAAAAAAAAAATTAATACAATTAGAAAATTAAGCAAACTATTTAAAACAATCGATAACGTATGTTGTGTCACATTATCATTTTGGCTGTTGTGATTATAAGTTTTCAACATTAGAGTTTTCTAAACTAACACAATTCAAAATAGCAATGTTATCCGATATGAGGGGTGGGGGTAAAAGTTTTTACAAACTGTGTTTGTCATATTTATATCGAAACATCAGCCTTAAAATAGTTTTCAAGCTTCTAGCCCTAAAATGACAATACTTCCAACCCTTACAACCCGTATTTCCCATTAAACAGTAGCCTATGTCCTTTCTCACTATCTGTATACCAAATTACATTTAAATCGGTTCAGTAGTTTTGTCGTGAAAGCGCGAGAGACAGATTTACTTTCTCGTTTGTAGTATTAGTTAGGATTCAAAATTCTGTGGCTTTTACGATAATTTTTGATTGTGTGATTATTTGTACAATACACTAAATTATTAACCAAATATTGATTTACCTTATTGAAATTATCTGGCACGTCGCCTCCCATTATAAGAGCTGCGCAAACGGATTGTAATGCTGATCCATCGCCACAGAAGCGGATTCCTATTTCTGTTATTTCATCGCTCCTGGGCATTACCTCGCTCATGCCCAATTCGAAAGCTAAAGCCTATAAAGAAAGTGTTACATAATAACTGTTCTAACTAACGTTAAAAGAGTATTGCATCTAATATGCTTAATATTAGATGCAATGCTGACAGTTTGCAGATTATAAATCACTCATCGTAAGTGACGAATGATAGAGCCCTGACCTGATAAGAGGTAAGTTTACCTGTAATGATTTCCACACACCATCTTTACTGGTAGGGTAGCTAGGGATAACAGAACAGAACTAAAAAAATGTACTTGGATCTGTAACCTCTGTTAGCGAAGCACTTACACCTTCAAATTTTACTACCAAGTGCTAAACATATATATATCTATTAGTAAAACGTAATTTATAAAGACAATATCTTTATAAACAAAGTTACATATACCAATTAGTGCTAGTTATACATTAGAATTACGGTAAGATGTTACTTACATCCATAAGGCTTTCAAAATGAACCATCAAGTCTCTTATTTCACCCTTGTTGTATTCATTGTACGCTGCAGGTGCCAAAGCTTGGAATGAAATAAACCTGTTATTGTACTGCGGCCTTAGAGCATTCAGTACAAGGAAAGATGTAGTTCCCTGCGAATATCCAATATAATGCATTCGCTGTCTTCCGGTTACGGAAGTGATATGGTCGACGACGGCAGGTAAGTCGAAATTTCCCATTTCGTCCCAACTGAACATCCAGAAACGTTGACCTTCCTTATCGTTGGGATCAAGCAGAAGATGTCTTCTAGAGTAGTAGTTTCCACGAGAATTGCCGAGCCATACATCGTAGCCAGCATCAGCAAGGAGATAAGCTAAAACGTATGAACATATTTGAATGTAAGCTCATCAGATTTTATGCATTTAGTTTTTAATCAATCGGCAAAGGAGCAAATAAAATACATAATTTTAAAGGGTTTTTTTTGCACCCAGGCATATGCCGGACTAGTAATAAGGGTCAAGATATTTTTCCAGTCCTTTCGCCTCCTATGATTCTAGGGCACTGGAAGGTTCTCTCTATCTTACACAATGATACGCAGAAAAATGCTAATAATTCTTGCTGACATTTTGTCAAGATATTCCACAACCAAGCCTGGGCTCTACTGCTTTAAAATGGTCTCTCTTAATGAGTATGATCGTCAAAGACGAAACTATTACAGATTTTTAGTGATGTTTGTATACATTGAAGAAATTTTGAATCTACTGGTTGTTAAATAGTTAAACTTCTTACTATCCATCTTTTTGGAGTAAAATTTATAGCCAGAAAGCCAACTCCACTTTCTTTCAAATTAGCAAGTACAATAAATTGTGCAAATACAAAATGCCTACCAAATATGAAGAAAATCTCGTTAAAAGATTACATGAACTGACCTAGTGCTTTGCCTGGACCCAGCACCAGGAAGTCCGCAGAGGAGCACATGAGGCCGTGCATAACCAGGACTGGAATGCCTCCTGGGTTAGGGATTCGGTGTGTTGTTAATATATATCTATCGCTCGTCATCACTTCATGTACCTCCACGGGGTATCCATATTTGCGGATTAAGCCGGGCTGAAAAATAGTTTGTTAACTTAGTACTCCTGGCCAAGATTAGACTACCAATTGAAGACATTTGTCATTTATGGGCTGGTTGTTAAGTAATATTCTTATGTGTTCACTTAGTATAAGCGAATCTCTATATTTAACGCATATAAGATAGTCATGGACTGTGATAGCACAGTCCTAAATTGGTAACGCAAGGATAGAAACTCTACTAAAATGCCCATATAAAATAAGACTTATGTCTTTAGGACTTATGTCTTTAGGAAGCAGGCGTAAATTACTAGATATGGTTCTATATTATAAAATTATTAACGGCCTAATAGATTCTCCTGACATCTTAGAACGCATAAATTTTACCGTGCCTCGCTCAGGTAGTCGCTTCTGCAATCACAAAACTTTTACATTGCCATTTTGACGCACGAATTTGGCTAAACACAGTGCTATTAATAGGATAAGTTCTTTATTGAACAAATTTAGAAAGGCTTGTGATATTTTTCTGGTTCTGTGGCCTCATTTAGACATTCCCTTAAGAGTAAGCTACTGTGTTACCTCCATTCTTTTTTTATCGTATTCTTTAGTTTAGTTTAGTTATAGTTTACATTCTATTAATATTCCTTGTAGTATTATAGTTTTTCTTTGATTTTAGTTTATTCTTATGGTTTAAGCAAGCCGTGTTCGTTTCGAGAAGGTGAAATCTATAACAAGTTTAATGGAGTTTAAACATACTTTTAACAGATTTCACCCTTTTAACGAACCAAATAAAAAAAGGAAACTCAGATGATAAGCCTTAGATGGTAGGGTACCAAGCTGTTAGAAAGCAATTATGATCTTCTCAATGGTTCACTGCTGTAGCCCATGTAATTCATTGATCATCTACCTGGATAAATAATTACGAGAACGTTATTAATTCAGTATCATTAGAAATCACTCAATATACATATAATTGTATTTTAATCATCGTTTGTTGTTTGTTTAATTTAGCGCTGCTTTTTAATTTCAAGTTTACTAATTTCATTCGTTTGTTGTTTGTTTATTTTAGCGCTGCTTTGTGTGTTATATTTTCAAATGCAAACTTTACTGGTTCGTCTTTTGTCTAGTGTGTCAGTTAAAATTTACATTAAATTACAGATCTAATACCTGTGGTAATCACTTAAGTTTGTTACGCTACAGCGTCTTCTTCATCTGCAGCCAAAATATTGTATGTTGCTAACTTACCACATTCAGTCGAGCATCTTCCGCGATGTCAGGAGAAGTTTGGGCGCTCACAGTCAGCACCGCACAGGCTACCAGCAGTAGATGGATCCACATCGTGAAGACTGAGTGATGCATCGGCCAAAGCTGGGCTTGTTTTATAAGATTTTTTTTATCTAATATCACTCGATTAATCCTGAGCGATATTTAATCACGTGCGTACACAAAGATTTAAAATATACAGTAATTTGTCAAAATTACAATCTCAGTCTTAGACAGATAAGAGTTAATTCCAAAAACATACCTAGCTAACGTATGTTAGTAATCGACTTTGATGTGGTAAGTGAAGCTACAATATAAAATAGCAATACACTAATCCGGTAAGTTAAATTTTCATTTACCGTTCAAGTTCAATTATGAAAATTAGTATACATAAATCTAAATATTATACTTTTTGAAGAAACATTATTTATTTGAGATAAAACGTATCTATATGTATAACAGATTATTTTCAGTTGGTTTAGAATTGGTGGTATTGGTAGTTTCGCAGTCCAAAATATTTTTAACATTCATCGCCAACACCACATCTCGAATACATTAATTCTTTGCCTCTCTCTGACCGGCATGGTCAACATTTCCACTTCATACAGGAAGATAGGGAATCCAAGACTTGGAACAACCTGATCTTGGTTTTGATATCAATTCCTCTTTTCTTCCAGATGTAGTTTAACGAACCTTAGCAACTTTTGTCATCCCAATTCGCCTTTTACTTTCAGAGGCATTTACCATCATTACATATTTGGGAGACTAAGTAAACATACAAATAAGAGACACACATATAATTGCTTCAATGAGCTTATTATCCTTCCTCAGGCTCTAGACTATCTTTGTACCAAATTATATTTGAGTCTGTTCAGTAGTTTTGGCGTGAAAGGGTAATAAACAGACAGAGTTACTTTCGCATTGATAATATTAGTAAGGATTGATGTGGTTTGTCACCAGCATTTTACACAAAGATATATAGGTACATTTAAAAGGTTCGCTGATGATGTTATAAAACAGCTTTTAACTCAATGCATATAAATGTATGTATCTGCTTATTCCGGCTGACTGATGTAAATAGCTGAGGGCATACAGCTACATCTTATATATTAAAATAAATCCTTTACCCGACTTCAAAAAAAGGACGAGGTTATCAATTATTTTTTATGTTTGTTACCTCATAAAATTTGGACTGGGTGAACCGATCTTGAAGATTTTTTTTAAAATATGAAACGTGGTGCTCGTCATAGGGCCCCATTTTTTAAAATCCAGTTCTGATGATGGCAACCATGAGAAAACCGGATAAGTCTTAAACTTGCATTAAGCATGTGCGCGACAAATGGACGAATAACTCAAGATCACGCCAACCGATTTCGATAATTCTTTTTTATTAGAAAGGATATACTTCAAGGATGGTTTTGTGATAGTTTGGTAAGGTTCTGATGACGGAATCCATGACAAAGTGACGGAACTCTTCAATTCTTATGAGCAAATAAAAGATACTCGACAGAATCTTCTATAGGCTATCCGGATATTTGAGTGACGTACCGTAACATCGGTATGGTCAATTAAACTTAAGAAATTTTGTTTTTTAAACACCGTTTCAATACTCGCAAAATACTTTTTAAATTATTAAAATCATACATTCTATTCACAAGATATAACGAATATAACTTTAATAAAATTAACTAAAAATCAAAAAATAATAATATATTGGGCACAATGTTTTTAGTAAGATTCCGAATGTAGGAATAAGAAGAACTCTAAAAAAGAATACGCAATTATTTTTTTACTTTTTAGAGCATATTAATATATTTGGTACAGGTTGTTTTGAAGGCGTTTTTATTTTAATTTTTATTTATAAATTACCATGTAAACGTTTCATTAAATTAATATGTATTTAGTTTGAAACATTCATTACAAACAGACATCGGGTTTATTTATGTTCTAGGCGGTGTAAGCCTGGGGACATCATCGTCACCTTTTGATGGCGTTGATCAACCGAGATCAGTTGCTGGCTAGCGTTGTAGGAGTGATGCTCTACAATAAGAGGAATTGGGCAGGAGTGGCCTTCTTCTGCGACATAGTAATCAGAGGGAAAACGCAGAAAAAGGAAGAAAGCGGAAGAAGGGAGAAAGCGGGACATTAGGCGGTGCATGTACGCTCCCACCTCTATGAAGATTTTTCTCTGATATATAATTCACAGATGAAGAGGGTTTCTCAGGGTTTTAGTGGGTATTGTGAAGTGTTCTCTCCCGCAGAATCTCACACGCCCGATCCATCGGTAACGGGTTGTGTGTAAATGCATTTCCCACCAATAAAAAGATAAAAACGGTAAAAATTCAGCGATGGACATTACACATAGTCCGTGTTTTTTGTTTGGGATTTTCTTAGTAGAAACATCTTTAAATGAGATTTAAAGCCTCTAGAGGAGGAACGGCCTTTAAAAAATCACCGTATTTTGGTCTGTAAGTAGCATTTTGTAATGAATCAGAATTTGAGTGTCACATAAACAGGGCATTGAATATAGCATTTACGTTATTGTTTCTCTTTTGAAAATATTAATAATTACCGTATATTTACTTCATTTTACTGTTAAGGTGTAATACTCAGTTTTTTTTAATTTTTAACCCATTAAATTGGATTTTCCACAGCCTGGTACAGACTTCGTCACTCATAGAAGAGATGAGCTCTTTAACGCGCAGACCCACCACGGTTCTCCACTGTGAGTTGGCAGACGTAATACACAAGTGTATGCGACGGTAACACAATGGGACGGTAATCCGACATGACCGGAAAGAGATCAGGCGCAGGACCCAGGACGTCACGTCTGTAGCAGAGCAAGCTGACCTCTAGACCAAAGAGGCAGAAGCATTTAAAACATAAAAGCGTTAGACTATAAATTATTAGGTGGTAACACTGACTGCTCTAAAACATCCTGAGTTATCGAGCAATATAGAAAGAAAGAAAGAAACGTTTATTCAAATTGTACAGTTGTGAGCAGAATACATGTAAGCGAAAATAACAATTACGATATATATATAGTGGAAACACTTGTAATTACTAAAAACATTGTGAAATATTACGAAATGTTATGCAATACCAAGCAATTTTAACGAGCAGAGCAATTGGGTGAACTGTTTCTCGTACTGCCTTATAGTGCTGTCGTTTTAGGGGAAATAGTGCTAAATTGTATAAACTCCAATAGTGAAGTAATAATTAGTACAGTGAAAGTTGTGTATATTTAAATAGTGAAAAGAATAACAGCTGTTGGTTAATGTGAGTGTTTTTACATTTAAAAAAGTAAGTAAGTAGCAGCCCATTAACGTCCCACTGCTGGGCACAGGTCTCCTCACTCCGAGGAGCGAGGGTTTTTAGTTTTCATTTAGAAATCAAATTTAGATGATATAAAAGTCTTTGAAAAGTAGCGTTGACTCGCATTGTATCAACGTACGGGTAATGGTGGTCATCCCAGGGGGCAATCGGAGTAAAAGAAAATCTAGCCCGTATAGCAGATATAAACTTGCCATAGCCTACATGAGGTGTATCTAAACCAAATCTCTTTGTTATATGTGCTTGGCATCTTTTTCCAGCATCTTCTGCGTGGTCATTCGCAATGTCCTGGCATCACCTGTCAGTGTCAACATCTAATACAAAAATTTCGTTCGATTCTTGCAGCATTTCGCATTTTACCTTTTCAGGACCCTTCTCCTTTATTGTAGTCTTTAATAATAATAATAATAATAATAATAATATTTATTTACTTCAGACAACAAAGATCCATGAAATAGGTTAGTAAAATAAACATGTAATTTTAAAAATCTAAGCCTAATTATTAATAAATTAAAATTAAAATAGTATTAATAATTATAAAACTAAAATTGAATCAAAATGAAAATTATATAAAACTTTGTTAGTGATCCTGAACATTATAGACACTCGTCGTTCATCTCATGACATGCAATTGCACCCAGTGCGCGAGCATCGGTGAGTCCCACCGATCTGCCAATGCACGCAGAATGCCGTTAGGACTGTCACGCAGCCGCCGGAGTAGCGAGGCACTACGCTTGCGCATGATGGCGGCGAAACCATCTATGTGAGCCTCTGCAAACATGGCGGAGGCGCTGCAATAACGTGGCAATCCCATCAGCATCCTGAATGCATTGTTGTATTGCACACGGAGGTCGCTGTATACCCGCTGAGTGAAGTTGATCCACAGACCGCATGTATAAAATGACTGGCAGAAAGCGTTAAAAAGCGAGGCTTTAACTGCAGTTGTACATTTCGCAAATCTGTGTATCAACATGTTACAGCGAACAGACAGCGACCTTCGTTCTCTTTCAATGTCGGTGTTGTCCTTCATATCCTCAGAGACCCAGTGGCCCAAGTACTTAAAGCGCTCAACCTTTTTTAATGTAGCCCCACAAAGCGTTATATTTGGTATATTATTATAGCGTTTGTTATCTGGTCTAAACATCATGATTTCACTTTTAATCACATTGTACTTAAGCCCATGAGCCTCAGCATAGGACTCGCAGATTTTAATTAATCTTTTTAAAGCTGCACTTGATGGGCTAAGCAGCACCATATCGTCTGCGTAGCTGATGTTATTGACGCAGACTCCGTCTATATGACAACCAATACCAGTGCTGCTTAGCTCATCAATCAGCCTATTTATATACAGATTAAAAAGCGTAGGAGAACTCAAACCCCCCTGTCTCACACCGCAATTCAATCCATATTCTTCAGAAAGAGTACCAGCCCATCTTACATAATTTTTTTGATTGGAGTACCAATGTTTAAAGAGCAGTACAATTTCATTTGACACAGTAGTTTCCTCTTTCATTTTATTCCATAGAGTATCGTAACAAACCAAATCAAATGCCTTAGACAGATCTAAATAACAGGCATATACAGGGGTCTTTCTAGCAGTGTAATACTGAACAGTCTGCTTGAGACACAGGATTGCAGTGTCGGTAGAGAGACCTGATCGAAAACCGAACTGTGCATCATTGAGCACGATGTTTTTTTCCAGGTGTCTAGCAAGCAGACTATCCAGCACCTTTGCAATAACTGTTGCTAAAGAAATTGGTCTGTAGTTACACAGATCTGACGGGTCACCCGTTTTGTTTTTTATAACAGGTACAACTATTGTACTCATGAGTCTATTAGGAATATACGAATGTCCAATACACAGATTGAAAAATAACGAGAGCACCCTGGGTAGGTGAGATCCAGCATGCTGCAGGTGTTCGATACTGAGGTTATCGTGTCCAGGCGATTTACCCTTAACCATACCGTCAATGACTTGAGCCACCTCTTTAGTGGTAAAAAATACATGACGCTTCTGGCTGCCGCACTCCGCTTCAAACATATGCAGCGTGGTACCCAGTGGAGAATCAACCTTAAAGTGACTTTGAAACATATTCGCTATATCCCGAGGTTCATGAGCACCGGACACACTTACAGGAAGGCTCGACCTGGGATTTAGCCTATTAGTTGCTTTCCAGAACTGACTAAATTTCTTATTTTTATGATGTTCAGCGATAATATCCATTTTAATTTGCAGTTGATTACTTTGACACCATTTCAACCTTGCTTTAAATATCCTCCTAGATTCGCACATGTCCTTATAGATAGTGCCAGAGTGCGGTCTGCCATAATGTAGCCATTGCTGAAAACAAACACGAGCCTTCTCATGAGCGTCTTTTACATGCTTGTTCCAACCTGGCAGATATCTACGCTTATCTTTAACATTAACATTATAACTACAAATTGCGGCCTGAGAAAGGATATGAATGATTTTATCATACATCCTGTCTAACAAAAGTTTATGATGCACATCGCTACACATACTATCACTGCATTCTATAAATTCTGGAGGAAAGTCTAACTTTTTTAGTTCGGAGTTGCAGTCATTATGATACCTATATATCTGCCCACCGTCACGCTCTCCCCAAGCAATTTTATTCACACAGATGTTTGATTCAACAAGTTTCAGTGTTGTGAAATTCAAATTACATTCTATTAGTAACGGACAGTGATCAGACCAATAGGTATCATACAATATAGATACTGAAGAAACTGAGCGGCGAGCGGCACTGGTCACCAGGCAATGATCCAGCCAGCGCTGGCAGCCATGTGCATCACTTACAAAAGTATAACTATCCGATGATAAAAAGTCCATGTCTACACACGACCACATTTGTTCGGTACAAAACGATAAGAGTTCTTTATGAAATGACTCACCGGGGTGGGCATTGTAGTCCCCAAGCATGAACACTGAGCCCACATTATGGTTTTCTATAATAGCAGTCATTTCACTAAGACATTCAGTAAATTCCACTAAATTTTCACTAGAGTCTGTGGGCATGTATATAGAGAAAAACATGGCTCTGCAATCGTTAGACTCAACCTTAATCGCTGCAAGCCGAACACTACTACACTTCACTATTGTCACCTTAGGAAACATAGACTTCCTCCATAGCAGCGCCACTCCACCATATGGTCTCCCGCGAAGCACACCGGCTGAAGTGTCTACAGCAGAAGTACCCGTGCAGCCGAAATTATTATCAATGTTACCCAGAAAAACGAGGTCGTGTGGCAGCAGCCAGGTCTCTTGTAACGCAATTATGTCGGCTGTACGACACAAATTACGCACACATTCAACAGATCGCACTATACTTTTGCAGTTAAAGCTAATTAGTTTGGCTTTACTACTCATTGTCTTTTTTGTCTTACTTCTAGCTTCAAGTCCCCATGCTTCTCACGGTGCTTAAAGTCTACAAAACGCCTATAGGCAACTCCCTCTGGCCAAAAGTCTTCCGACATAAATTTCTCCAATTTATGGCTGGGCACATATATTTTATATGAATCATAGTTTTTTTCAAGCCTCATATTCATTTTTTCTATCAAAACAACTTTAGCATGATATTTATACTTCTATCTATATTTCTTCTATATTTCTTCATCTTCTTATTTCAGTTTTATCACTTGATTAGCAGTGCAACGATATAAAAACGATATTTGTCTATTTCTTCACCAAGTTTGCTAGTACGACTTCTGGCTCATGATTAAAGATAATGAAGCGTCCAAGGTAGGTCTTTTCTGGGGTAGAATCTTTTTTACCTTTTTTTGAAGACTTGGGATCCCCATAAGCTCATCAACATTTCTTATAAAAGGTCCTTCATCAATAAGCTTTGTAGCTTTTCTAGACTATCAGAAGACATTTGTCCTGAGTCGTCCTTTATCTAAAAACTAATAAAAATGATGTACATGCAAAGTGGCCAAAGTCACCTGACTTTTTTCCCGCAATCACCCTAACAAGAATAAATTGAAAAAATCTTTAAAACACTGATATAATCTGAAATGCACATCACATTTTCGAAAGTCTAAACAAGTCCGTATTTAAGTCTTAATCGTATACTGAAAGATATTCGGCACTAAAATACTACCCTGCGTTGACGTAAAATAACATCAGCGGAGCACAAAAACTAAACACCGATGTAACTTAGTGACGCGGGCGCTGACTGGCGCGAGCAGTTCCAGGTGGTGCTGGGGGGCCAACGTGGTTATAAGGATGTCATTTACGCATCACTCGCTAGTGCTGTTTCGTGGATATGAGGGCGATTCCTATTGCCCACTGATTCCGATTGCCCCATCTCCCCTACCACTTTTTTCAGTGTTCCTTAACAAGTTCCCAACAACCTTAACAAGAGATTTTGAAGAGCTCAAAATTCGAGTTTCTTTTTAATTACTTTGCTGTTGTCGCTGACTATGCGCCTCATACGAAAGCTTAGAGTCACTCAGCGTGCGATGAAGAGGGCTATGCTCGGAGTTTCTGTACGCGATCAAATCAGAAATGAGGAGATCCGTAACAGAACCAAAATCACCGACATAGCCCTACAAATCGCGAACCTGAAGTGGCAATGGGCGGGGCACATAGTTGATAGACGTTGCGGCCGGAAGGTGCTGGAGTGGCGACCCCGCATCGGGCGGCACAGTGTAGTTAGGCGCCCCCAAAAGGTGGACCAACGACATAAAGAGGGTCGCCGGTAGCCGCTGGAGCCAGGCGGCGCAAGATCGGGCCTTGTGGACATCATTAGATGAGACCTATGTCCAGCAGTGGTCGTCCATCGGTTGAAGCGACGACGACGACCGTTGTCTCTCCGCGACAATTGTGTAAAATTTCAAATTACATTTTGAAGTGCTTTAAAATCTAGTTTCTATATGCCTACACGTTAATTAGTCCCATAACAAATTGTGATTACATCTCATGATAAAATAACTTAGTATATATAAATATTATTTACTAAAAACATCCAGAAGAAGATCTTCTGGGTATATTTTAGCGTATTCAATTTAAAAATTACTACTAGTGCGTTATTACGCTAGCGTGTTTAGTTTATGGAATTAAAATGAATACTGTAATCACGTTACAATACATAAATTTGATATGTCAATATAGGAGATTACTGTCTTAAGCTGTAATCGCCTTTAAAAGATATTAGTAATTGTATTGTTTAAGGAGGAAAAATGTACCTTAATATATTTGAATAGGTAAAATTGATTTTCAGCTCGATAACAACTGTTATACTACATCTGTATTAAAGTAATTTACATTTAATTGGATAAAAAAAAACTTTTTAATTATTAAGTTAGCAATAATGCCGACCATTCCCCTGTTGCTGGAAGGTAAGACTTTCTTGGCTCCAGAAGGAAGCTTAACCCTAGTTCTCTTAGCATCCGGGTTATGACCAATAACTGTGGCAAAGTTTCCAGAGCCACGAGCCAGTAGACCTCTGTCACCCATTTTTTCTTCTAAATTGCATACAATACCTTCAGGCATGGCACCCACTGGCATAACATTTCCAACTTCACGAATTGACCTGTGTATAGACCCTCAGAAGGAATGAAAAGCTCCTTACAAGTCTTAAACTTGTAGGAAGCACGGAAATGCACACCTGTTAATGGTGCCCCCCTGCCTGGGTCATGAATAATATCCTTAACAACACCCTTAATATAACCAAGGCGTTCAGCATAGTCCAATGAACGGAGTTTTGGGGCTTCTTTCCGTTTCTTCGTATGGGATACGAAAACTGAACCGGCACCTTTTCGCTGAGCACGGATCACACGACCCAATGTGATTGTCAACCCTCAATTTTCGATGAGGGAATTTTCAGAAGGAACCATAGATTATAGACATAAAGCTTATATGTTTGCCCTGTCTGTTTTTAATTAAAAGAATTAAATAAAAATGATAAATATTGACGTACAAGAAATAAAATAGTGCAAAAAGGAATGAACTTAGAAATTGCTAGCAATGCCCCACGTTTTCACCTATGTAGATACCGATCTCCTGGAAGTGGAAAGTCTACTCAGTCGGAAAATGGATATTATAATGGATATTATTCTTAATATAAAGGTTTTATTTCTTTTAGTTTTTAATCACTTCCTTTCTGATTATTAGATACACACTTACATTAATAACCTAAGCAATATACAGATTTTACTTTACAACTAATATACATTTATCTAACTCTATGAGACCAGTCGCAAGCCCAGTTATAAGGGTCGCTACAATTTTCTTTACACTGCCATCCTTATATTCGTTTTATCTTGTGAATAGAATGTATGATTTTAATAATTTAAAAAGTATTTTGCAAGTATTGAAAAGGTGTTTAAAAAACAAAATTTGTTAAGTTATTAATTGAGCATACCGATGTTACGGTAGGTGACTCAAATATCCGGATAGCCTATAAAAGATTCTGCCGGGTATGGTTAATTTGCCCCTAAGAGTTGAAGAGTTCCGTCACTTTGTCATTTATCATAAAACAATCCTTGAAGTAAATCCTTTCCAATAAAAAAAGAATCATCGAAATCGGTTGGCGCAATCTTGAGTTATTCGGCCATTGTCGCGCACATGCTTAATGGAAATTTAAGACTTCTCCGGTCTTCTCATGGATGCTATCATAAGAACTGGATTTAAAAAAAATGGGAGCCTATGACGTGCACCACCTTTCATATGAAAAAGATCGGTCCTTCTAGTCGGAAGATATGAGGTAACAAACATAAAAAAATACAGACGAATTGATAACCTCCTCCTTTTTTTGAAGTCGGTTAATAAAATACCATTCAATAGGATAAGGATTAATGCAGAGGTATGAATAATATTGTCGGAACTTTTATTAGCTTTTAAAATGCAAACAAGTAGTTATAGTGGCATAACTACCGTAGTTGAACATGTGGTATCGTGGACTTTTTAACCGACTTCAAATTCTTAGAAGCAAATGAACGATACTGGACAGAATCTTCTATAGCCTATCCGGATATTTGAGTTGCCTACCGTAACTTCGGTATGGTCAAGTGCTAGTCGTAGTTAAATATGAAGATCAATGGAACTCCTCAACGGCTTACAGTAAGTATGCGGTTTATGGCAGAAAATATAACTGTCTGTAACCAAATAGCAATGAGCTTACGTTTGTTGCTGCATTGCAATACGTTTTTAGGTGTACACATATTGAGACAAATTTGTTATTTTACTTCAGATACACTAAAAATCAACAAATAAATAAAAATTTTAACAAAAAAAGGACTGCCTTCAAAACAAACTTAGAAATATATTAATATGCTCTAAAAGGTAAGAAATAACTGCGTATTCTTTTAGTGTTCCTCGTATTGTTATATTTGGAGTCGGTGTCATCATGTCAGGCATCGATTCGACATTCTCCTTCTCTCGCTCGTGGGTCTCCTTAACCTTAACTTATAACGCTCCCAGCGAGAGGTCACTTGATCCCGTATAAATATGAGGAATCAGATCAGATTCTAATTTAAACCATTCTTAGCTCCAACACATACAAGGGAATCATCATAGAGAGAAGTTCAGTAACATAGACATGCACAGAAGTATTATATCTATAAAAGCAACCCGTCCTGACTTTGCACAAGTAATAGAGCATATTGTGCCTACATATTTTGTTTATCTTATGCTATCTTGATATTAAACATAATTATTATGTGTTACATATTATCCATGATTAAGAACTATATTTCTAGATACTCCTCGATCATTTGAATGGGTCTTGTCGTGGACATCGCCACGTAATTGGGTAAAATTATATAAACACATACATAATAAAAAAGATAAGCTAAGTAGACGCCTATTAAAGTCCCACAGCTAGGCACAGGCCCCCTTAACCATAGGGGAGGGGCTTTTGGAGCATAGATCCAATACGCTGCTCCACAGCATTCTTATAGTTCAATATGACGGCAATCCGACACAAAAGGGGAAAAATAAGGTGTGTGACTGACGGTTTAACGGCACAAGAGCACATTGCCAACAATACAACTTCATAATGTTGACAATTTTTTACCAGACCACTGAATATCAATTTTTTAATTCGTTCGGCCCGTAATTTGAACCCAGGACCTGTTTGTAGCCGAACAAGCTGACCCGTTGTGGCAATAATACTACAATATGGCCATAATTCATTGTGGCAATAATATGTCTTTTAACGACAATGATTTCGATTTAATATATCGAATATATTTTTTTAAAGGATGCTAAGAAAGTTTTGAGCACACCGAGCCCAATAGTCCCAAAGTCTTTGCCACAATTACTGTATTTGTTTAAGTCAAAATTGTCGATGTAATGTTATGCTAACATATAATTAGTACCTAGATTTCTATCAAAGATTAATAGGATTATAATTTATGTGAAATTAAATATTAGGTATATACTTAATTGGATAACAAAAACGTCAAATCACGTGGCGCACACTCGCGGCTTTCCTCTATCACCGGATATGTCGTATTGTAAACCAGATTATAAACATTCCCACGTAATTGATAGCTCGTGTCAATTCATATTAAATATTAATATATCATGACATTCATCATGTCGATAAATATTATCGCCTTTGTGTTGTTACCTAAGCGAACTGAAGCACGTGTGTTTTTATTTTGTTAACTTTCCTATAATCAAAACTAATTCTCGTGACACCTGAGACACGTGTCAATTTGCATATTTTTTTAGAAATTATTCATTTAACCTTAAACGAAGAAGTGCTTTTCATATGCACCAAAATATAACCTTGTATAACCACAGATTTCCGTAATCCCGTGGAAATAGGAAAAAAAAATTAGAGTCACGATGTTATATATGTCGGAGGGCAGATATCTGTGGAACGCTGGCGCCATCTATCGGCGTGGACAGAGTCAATGGTGGCAGTCCGGCGAGAGTCACTCGACAGTTGTCGAGTAGCGCTCGATCGGAACAGTCAACTGTTGAAACTGTCGCGTTCCTAGCTATTAGTGTTAATGAGTTTGTGTAAATTGATATCGGGAACATTAAGTGNACAACAGCTGATTTGCACTTTTCAATTTGTAAATTTCTTCACTAAATCCTGTTTTCTGGTTTAGAGCAACACTCGCAACAACTCACTAGTCACTTTAATCATATGTCCGTAAGAAGATTGAAATACAAAACCAAATATTTCTATTTTTTACACGTATTTGTAACGGAAACCGATCAGCTGACAGTACGTCCGTGACGTCAATCCACATATAACCACAGATTTCCATAATCCCGTGGATATAGGAAAAAAAATATTAGAGTCACGATGTTATATATATGTCGGAGTGCAGTAGTCCGTGGAAGTGCAGTATTCTGTGAAACGCTGGCGCCATCTCTCTATGGCGTGGGACAGAGTCATGTGTCGTGAGCCGACGTTGGACGTGTTCCCGAGGGACAGTCCGCCAAAGCGGTCGACTAATGAAACTGTCGCTTTCCTGGCTATTGTTATTAATGAGTTTGTGTAAATTGATATCGGGAAACTTTAAGTGATTGAACATTATAATCTGAGTAAATTAATAAAGTGTTTTATTGCACCAACTTTACCAACCAACGCCCGCACAGTATGGATGTGATCCACACTAATGATGAATTCGGCGGAGTACCCTATGCCCATACTTTATCCTTCTTCTCCGATATATATATATTTGATAGATAGTCTTCCTATACATTATTGTCTTTTGTTATTGTTTTATGAAACATTTATTAAATTCCTATTTGATTTATATTACATTTTGTAGCATTTGTTCTTATTAGATTCACATTAAAATTTATTAGAAATGTACTTTTATATAGAAAGAAATAATAGATATTTGAATAAAATAATAATATCATTGCCTCAATACACCTACAGCTACGATTACAATGCGCCTACTTGTTGACGAGCTTACGATTGCCAGACGCATTTGTTTTGGCGGCAAATTCATCCTATGATTTCGATAAATCAGGATCTACAAGCAAGAAATAGTCACGGACGTAGTGAATACACCAAGGTATTGTGAACCAGCATAGTGTTAGGTGTGAGTCATTAAACTGGCTCACACAAACATAGGTTTAGGTTTAAAGATCTTTATTCTCAAAAGAAGAAACATTCACTTCTTGTGAAATTAACAAATAAAACTAATATTACATACCGAAGAGGTGTGATACATACGATAAAAGCTTAAAATATCCGTGGTTTATACGGTATTTAAAAGTTTATAGGGTTATACAATGTTTTAGTAACAAATTTCTAAAAGTTACATTAGATTTTTCACTAATTATATACTCTGGTAAGGTAAGTAGTAGCCCATTAACATCCCACTGCTGGGCACAGGCCTCCTTACTCCGAGGAGAGAGGGCTTTTTAGAGCATAGACCCACCACGCTGCTCCACTTCGGATTGGCAGGCATAGTATACAAGTGCACTCTCCATTCCTTCACTCTCGAAGTCCGATGTGACGGGCATCCGACACTCACGTAGAGAGATCAGGCGCAGGACCGACGGCTTAACGTGCTCTCCGAGGCACGGGCGTGGATCACACCGCCAACTTCCCAACTTCGGGCAAATATTGAGAAAATCTTAATAGAAAACTCAATATTGATTTTTGAATTGGCCCGACCCGGGACCACATGTCTGTAGTCGAACATGCTGACCACTAGACCAATGAGGCATTTGGATATATTAAGAAATCTTCTTACACGTAAGATTCATTTCATCCTGGAGGCCCTAGAATGAAGGAGCGAAAATGAAGTCGATACAAAAAAAGGCTAGAACAATGCTCGTAGAACTAACGAGAACTTCCAATTCTGACATTTGCTTATTCAAACATCTAATTCAGATATTTCTTAACCAGAAATAAAATAAAACACACAAGATATACCAAAATTGGCTTGCAGAAGGTCCTTGGAGGAAGGAGGGAAGATAAAGTCGAGGAAATCAAAACACTAGAACAATGCTCGTAGAACTACCGAGAACTTCCGATTCTAACATTTGCTTATTATATACATACATACATAGCATCATGCCTCATTCCCATAGGGTTAGGCAGAGACAACATTCTTCCACTTGCCACGATCCTTGCATATCGCCTTCGCTTCTTTCATTCTCATTAAACCTTTCATACAAGTTCGTCGGTTTAGAGTACTCTTGACCTGGCCATTATTTAAAATGTTCTGGATTTGTCCAGGAACGTTCGTCTTGGTCTTCCCCTTCCAACTTTCGCATTCACTCTTGACTCATAAATCCTTTTTGTCAGTCTCCTTTCATTCATTCTCTCTACATGCCCAAACCATCTAAGCATACCTTTTTCAATTTTAGTCACTACGTCTTCTTTTATACCACAACGTTCTCTTATCACACTATTTCTTACTCTGTCACTCAGTTTTAATCCACTCATGCTTCTCAACGCTCTCATCTCTACCGCATTTATTTTACTTTTGTGATTCTTCTGCCATACCCAACTTTCACTACCATACATAAGTGTTGGCACCAACACTCCAGCATGCACTGCCAGTCTAGCCCTTTGAGACACCATCTGGCTATTCATAAAAGCATGCAGAGCACCATTTACCATATTCCCTGCATTCACTCTCCTTTCGATATCACTTTCACATGTTCCATCTTTTGTAAATTTAGATCCCAAGTATACAAATTCTTTCACCTCTTCCACTTGTTCCCCATCTATCAAAATATTGCCATTCATCATAGATTCATCTCGTTCAAAAAGCATAACTTTCGTTTTGTTTACATTCACTTTCATTCCTTTCCCTTTCAAAGCTTCATTCATAATATTTAGCATCTCCTGAAGCTCGTTAGCGGATGACGCAAGTATTACTTGATCATCAGCGTAGAGTAAACATTTGATGAGTAATTCATTCATTCTTAACCCATACATACTTTCTTTTAAATCTGTCAAACATTTATCCATGAAAAGGTTGAACAGCCATGGTGACGCAACACATCCCTGTCGAACACCTCTTTCGACAGGAAACCACTCCGTGTACGCTCCGTTTATTCTGACACAGGCACTAGAACCCTCATAGAGAGACTTCAATGCTTGGATCAGACAACCGCTCACCCCATACGTAGATAACGTTGACCACAGCTCATTCCTCACCACTCGATCATAGGCCTTTTCTAAATCTACGAACGCGCAATAAACTTTTTGGTGTTTAGCCAAACATTTTTCAGTTATGCACCGTAAAGAAAAGACCTGATCCGTACATCCCATCCCTCTTCTAAATCCCGCTTGCGCGTCCCATATTTTCTCATCAGTTTCATTATTCAAACATCTAATTCAGGTATTTCTTAACCAGAGATAAAATAAAACACATAAGATGTATCTATTTGTATAACGCCTTGAAGAATTTGTTTTAAACGTTAGAAGTCATGAAGCTAGCTTGATATAAAAACAAAAATTAGCAATTACTTTGTTTTAAAAGTTTGTATAAACACAGCGAAATCAAGGGGTCTAATATTAATTAATGAATTTATCTATAATTCATTTTATATTATCAACGATAAATTAGAATTAACAACTAGCGATCAGCACAATGAACTCTAGTATCAAACTATAATCAGTGATCTTTATGGATGATATCGAATAGCGCCAGCTGTGTGTTTAGACTTATATTACGTGTTACTGATGTAACGGCAATTTACAATAAATGAGATAAAACATAATATCATCATCAGATGAAAAACCAATGTTCCTATTTCAATCAAAAGTTGCTGTTTGCTGAAGGCTCAGTTACCATTCTCAGCTTTGCGAAGCAGGATAAATATAAAGCCTACACTTTTTAATCCAAAACATACAAGGTGTTAAGAGAGTGCTTCTGAAAACGAAGACAGACGATAGGGCGTTCGTTGACCCGAGTATCAGCTGTTTTAGATTTTGTGTTTCATTGCTAATTTTTTTACTATCATAATGGAGCGTAAATGAGAAAACTTTATTTAAAGAACATATTTATACATTTGACGACCTCTCTGACGCTTTGTTAGCAGAGTTTCCGAATTGGATCTGAGTCTGAACTGGTTGTAGGCTTCGGGCCTGGCTAGTTACCACCCTACGGGAAAAGAGATTTGTGTTCCTATACGATGAGAAACTGTAAGAGGTAGATTGCTTCTTACCAGATTACCGCACTTCCATCTTATACTGTATCACTTAATAATAATAATTGTTATGTATCTGTGAACTTTGTAGTTAGTCTATGATTAGATCTAGTCTGCAATAGATCCCATCCCTGCCCAATCGCAGATTTAGTGCGGGGGGGGAGAGGATAGACGCTACAATGGGTGGGAAATACACCACGTCAATAACAATATTGGATATAGGATAATTAATTGAAGTACCGAAACAATAACAACTCTATACCCGTCGTGAAAGGACATTACAATAATAATCTATTGGGACCGGTCCATTATCACGGACAGAACCATATAGGCCAACAAGCCTGATATCGTGATAATGGACCCGGCACAATCTCGGGCGTTTGAAGTGGATATCACGATCTCGTACGACGAATCTCGTGCGGGATGATACAGTGAAAAACCGTATATATCTGGATCTGGCGCACGAGATTACCGCCATGTGGCGTATGGGATCCATTGAAACCATCCCAATCGTAATATCTGCGAATGGTCTGATCCCAGTCAGTCTTGCTCACCATCTGAGACGCCTGGGGTTCCGTGGCAGTTCGCTCGCAGCAAGGATGCAGAAGGCGGTGTTGCTGGACTCAACTAGGATAGTCCGGCGGTTTCTCAGCTTGTAGCCTTGACTTCCGGTCGTTTGGATGTAATTGTTAATGTATGTGCATGTATTATTTGATATTTATGTACTTAAGTACTTATTATGAAATACCTTATATAAAATATAAATATGTCGGAGAATAAGAGAGAACGGAGAAGCATAAAGCACAGGGGCGTAGGGTTCTCCGCCGACATCGTCATTAATGGGATCCATTATTTAATGTCTTATTCTGCGAGCGTTCCTGGGTAATGTTGGTGCAATCAAACACTTTATTAATCAACTCGGATTATTATGTTCAATCATTTAAAGTTCCCGATGTCAATTTACACAAACTCATTAACAGTAATAGCTAGGAACGCGAACCACTCCGGCCGACCGCCACTCGAGAACTGCCGAGAGACGCGCCGGACTGCCACTTATTGACTCTGCCCCCACGCCGATACACAGATGGCGCCAGCGTTCCACAGACTATTACATACGGACCAGCGATCCACAGACTCTTGCACTCCGACAAATATATATTATTGCGTAGACGTGAGTGTAAAAGTAGGAAAATAATAAAGCCTTTATTGACAATCTAATGTTACAAATTATCCTATATCTAGAAGACACAGGTAGCTAAGATTGCGTTGCGTCTGTATCACACCATCATACATTATCACAGCAATAAATAAAAAATATTTATAGAACAGGGGTAAATGCTATTCCTCGTTATTTTGTTGACCTTGTTATTTCACATATTGCTATGATTAATCAGATATAAATCAGCATTATCAGGATTAATAAACAAATAATGCATAACATAACATTGTGCAACAACCCAAAATACATTCTGTTTCGTGTAAAACGTGATGTACTTATCGTGGATTTGAAGAGATACGGATAAAAAAACAAATAAAATTCGATGAAATGACAATTGATGTCTCTACTACCAGGGGATCGGAAACTACGCGTGCGACAACACCGGCCACAGCTCATCTCTCTCTCTCTCTCTCTCTATATATNGAGAGAGAGAGAGAGATGAGCTGTGGCTATATATATATATATTACTTGTACGAATGTACGCCAATTAACTCTCAATTGGCTGGATATTTTTTGATGACATTTTTGTGTGAAGTTAAAAATAGTTGTGTTATAAAATGTATCTTTCAAACGATATGTGGCAGGCACCCACACTCTTATAACATTTGTGGTCCGCACCAATACCCACAAAACATTTGTGGCCCGCACCAATACCCACATAACATTTATGGACCGCACCAATATGATCCTAACATTTGTGGCCCACACCAATATGATCATAGCATTTCTGGTCCGCAACAAGATCCACATAACATTTGTGGCCCGCAACAATACCCTCATGACATCTGTGGCCCGCACCAATATTATAATATCACTTGTCGCCCACACTAAGACCCATATAACATTTTTGGCCTGCACCAATATCATCATAACATTTCTGGTCTGTACGAATAAATTCATATCTTTAGTGTTCCGCACCAATATCCACATAAGAATTATGGTCCGCACCAGTATCCTCCTAGCATTTATAGCTCACAACAATACCTACATAAAATTTGTGGCTCGTACCAATATGATCATAACATTTATGGCCCGCGCCAATAAACTCATAACGTTTGTGGCACGTACTAATATCCAAATAATATTTATGGCCCTTCCATAAGAAAAGGTTGCCGTCCAATGGTTTAAATTGAAGATTCGATCCAATAAATAATGGATCATCTATATTCACACGGGAATTAGTTCTGCGCAAGTAACATCACCGGTAATAGCTAGTTTATTTACATATTTGCTTTCTGACATTCAATGTCAACGAAATAGATAATCACTTTTGAAAGTCATTAAGGTATTTATAATTCAATCAATAATCGTAATAACTTGCAATCAGTGCAATCTGTCATAAAGCTATTAATAATATTATTACAAGGGTATTCCCCTACGAAATAAACAATATATTTAACTTAATGAGATACATCAAATTAAATAACTTTAAATAACATGATTTCAATATGAGTAGTCACGTTTTGCACTTGTTTTAGTTTCAATTTTAGCCATTTTTTACAAATAGTCTTCTATAATACAAAAATGAATCGCAAAATGTACATAAATGGTAAGTGCATAACTCAACAACGCCTGGGTTCATTTTGACAATTCTTTTTTTTTAATTTTAGTTGAAGTCCAAGGATGGCGAGAAAAGTTCGAATTTTCGAAACAGCCCTTTCTGTTTCCCATACAAACGTTTTCTAACTAAATTGTAGAGTTAATTTGACCTTTATTGCTATTAAATAAAGTTCATAATAAATTACAAGTACTCACTGTTGTCTAAGCAATTTAGGTGTGTTCCTAACGTCAAACAGTCAATTTACACTTTATTACCGCTGCAAAGTTCAAAATCAATTGAATAGTCACAAAAATGTAAGAGCTTATTCGTTATATTTAGAACTGCTGTAATTTCGTTTCGAAAATCATTCGTAAAACTGAAATCGGCAACATTCGAAAAAATTGCGTCGTTTATTCATTTGGCATAACTTCACCACTGGATTAAGATATTTTTTAATTTCAATGGCCTCGCGAAGTAATCTCGGCAAATAGTGGCGGTCTGTGGAAAGAACTTGAAGGCTTTGAAGTATAAAGTAATACTATTATAAAGGGTATTCCCCTAAGAAATGAAACGACATTGTATAACAATAAATTATATATTAATATAAGTCTTTAAACATCTTATTGATCATGTGTTGCCCGAAGTTTTCAACATCTGAAATCACACAATATTTCAAATAAAACACAAAATGTGGGCGTGCAAGTGAAACAGCTGATGCAAGCCATGATCGGATTGGATCATTCCATATCGTAATTCCTAGTCATTAATAAATAAAGAGTTTGGTTTAGACAATTGGCTGCCGTTACGAATGACTTCACCCAGATTTCGTTGCAGGCTGTCAGGCGACATGCGATAGACAGACCAAAAATTAAAAAAAAAAAAAAGATGCACTTCAAAAACATTGTGGGAGATTATGAAATAAATGCAACATGGTCAGCTGATACGAGCCATTGGCCTTGGCTGCCGTAACGAGTGACTTCCACTCATCCCAGATTCCGTTCAAAGATGTAATGCGACATGTGATAGATTGGCCAAAATTTTAGTTTCACTTTGTGTGCAATGATTGAGTGAGATTAAGAAATGAATGCGCACGGTCAGCTGTGCAAGTCATGGCGCCGCCATATTATGCCCTAAAAAGTGACTTCCACTTAACCCGCATTGCGTTGCAGACTGTAATGCGACATGCGATAAATGGAAAAAGTGCAGGCAATGGGGGGAAATAGGTAGTTAGCAGAGTTCCGGGTTCGATTACCGCCAAGGTAGATTAAACAAATTGCATTTGTCCAAGTCTAGATCGTTGGGCGGCTTCGGTCGTTGCTAGTTACCACCCTACCAGCAAAAACCATCAGTATTTATTTTTGCGTAGTCTATGAATGACAAAATGTCACTTACCTTGGGGGTAAGGCTCCATGCTGTAGGGCACCATGAGATAACACTCCTGGGGGTAATGCACCTGGTGGTAACGCACCAGGTGGTAACGCTCCCGGTGGTAACGCCCCTGGTGGTAATGCACCAGGTGGCAATGCTCCTGGTGGTAACGCCCCCGGTGGGAGTGCTCCTGGTGGTAGTGCGCCAGGTGGAAGTGCTCCGGGAGGAAGGTATGTCGCAGGTCCGTAAGACGGGCGCGGGTCACGCATAAGGTCGTGGTATAAATTGAGCGCGTCAACCAGATCCGCGCTCAGTTGCGTGAGACGCGCGTGACAACGATCAGCTCTCTCTAACGCAGCGTCCACTAGCGGACCAGCAGCCGCTGCACGCGCTTCAAGTCTAGCCACATGGTCAGCATCTTCAGCAGCCGGATCCGCTTCATGAAGCGCGTTAAGCGCTGCATCTATAGCAGCTTCATCTATACGCGGTTCTGGTTCCACTTCCGCGAACTGCACGCTTTTAACAACACCAGTTGTACTCTCTGAAGCGAAGGAAACTTACTATTAATATATTTATAAAGGCTTACCAACTAGAATTCTTACAATTACTTCTTAAACTAGAATACATCTATTCTTATTTTTATCTTTCTAATTTAAAAGTTTGCACTACATTGAAATAAAAAGTTAATAATAACTACGCATCTAACTATAATAATTACTACGAGGTATTATGAATGAAGCTTTGAAAAGGAAAGGATTAGGTGAATGTTAACGAAATAAAAGTTATGCTTTTTGAAAGAGATGAATCTATGATGAATGGCAATATTTTGATAGACGAAGAAGAAGTGAAAGAGATGAAAGAATTTGTATACTTGGGATCTAAATTTACAAAATATAGAACATGTGAAAGTGATATTGAAAGGAGAGTGAATGCTAGGAATATGGTAAATGGTGCTCTGCACGCCTTTATGAATAACCAGATGGTGTCTCAAAAGGCCAGACTGGCTGTGCATATAGGAGTGTTGGTGCCAACACTTATGTATGGTAGTAAAAGTTGGGTACAGCAAGCATAAAAGTAAAATAAATGCGGTAGAGATGAGAGCGTTGAGCCGTATGAGTGGATTGAAACTGAGTGACAGAGTAAGAAATAGTGTGATAAGAGACTGTTGAGGTATAAAAGAAGATGTAGTGACTAAAATTGAGAAAGGTATGCTTAGATGGTTTGGGCACGTAGAGAAATTAATGAAAGTAGACTGAATAAAAGGATTTATGAATCAAGAGTGAATGGGAAAATTGGAAGGGGAAGACCAAGGCGAACGTTGTTGGACCAAATCCAGGAAATTTTTAAATAAGGTCCAGGTCAAGTGTACTCTAAACCGACAATCTAGTATGAAAGGTTTAATGAGAACGAACGAAGCGAAGGAGATATGCAATGATCGTGGCAAGTGGAAGGACGTGGTCTCTGCTTACCCATATGGGAATGAGGTGTAACGCTATATATGTATTTAAAATAAGAAAATAAAGACAACTTAAATTACACAAATAGAATGATAAATACTCAGGGCAACCCTAATCGTTTTCATATCATAATATAGTAATTTAGGAGTATCTTTTTAATGTAATTAATTTGATTTGAAAATAGATCTAAACTGACATCAACATTACCATTCCGATTTGTGTACCGAGCGTCATAAATACCGCATTATCAAAATACGCCAACAAAACAGGATTGGCGGATTGGGACGATTATAGGGGTCTAAGACATTCCAAAACGTTCTTTGATGCAATAAAACCAGGCTTCACGAAAATCTTCAAAAATTTAAGTAAGTCAGGTAAGGTATGCAATGGCTATCGCAATGGGCCACTACAGTACAAAAAACTATGGGCATTGCGGAAGACTAATTGCAGAGCCTGCAATGAAGAAGAGGAGACAATAACGCACTTACTGTGCGAATGCAACGGCTTGATTAGGATACGAATGAGTACTGGAAGTGGCCTATCCGCAACCAGATGACATCAACAGCTCCAACCTAAAGCCTACTCTCAGACTATTGAAATGGGTTTTTGAGTACATTTAGGGGAGATTGAAGGATGGGGCGCGTAGAAAAGACCCACAAGGGGCGCGTACAAAAGATCCACAAGGGTCGAAGTGCATCCGCTACCTCAGTTGGCCCCATCGCGAAATAATAATAATAATAATAAGGTATATAATGGCAATCGCAATGGGCCACTAAGTAAGAAAGCTATGCTAAAGACTATGGATATTGTGGGCAACTCTACTTGCAGACCCTGCAATGAGGAAGAAGAAAACATAAGGCACTTACTGTGCGAATGCAATGGCTTAGCCAGGATACGAATGAGTACCGAGAGTGGCCTATCCACAACCAGATGACTTTAACTGCTCCAACCTAAAGCCTACTCTCAGACTTTTGGAATGGGTATTTGAGTACATTTAGGGGAGACTAAGGATGGGGCGCGTACAAAAGATCCACAAGGGTCAAAGTGCATCCACTGCGTCAGTGGGCTCCTCCGTGAAATAATAATAAATACCACCCTGATTAACTAGTAAAAAATTCATTGTATTTTTCTATTATGACAAGCAGTTTTGAGTTTGATCCATATATATTATGTCTAAATGGAACAAAAAATGGATGATCATATTCTAAACGAGCAGAAGTAGATGGAACTTGTAATTTTATTATAGACAGAAAGGAAGGGCTGTCAATAAGGTGGTATAAGAACATTAAAGCTACGAATTTACGGTGGTATGCCAATGTAGACATATTGATAAACTTCAATTTGTCTTCGTACTAAGGTTTTATTAGTATTGGTTGCAAATAACAACCTATCTAAAAATTTCTGTCCTATCTTCTCTATTCGCTGCTTTTCATTTTGATAATATAGATACCATATAAAGCCAATGGACCAAGAGTAATCCAAGAACCTTTAAAGCTGTCACTGTTTTAAATTCTTTTGTATGACTATTAATGAAATTTAACATTTTAAAGCAATAATTTTACTAATACGACTCTTAAAATTCATCTTACTGTCCAATATTACACCTTTATCTACGTTTTGTAGCAATACACCATTAATAATATAATTTGAATTTAACGTTTTTCTCTTTCTACAATATTTTATAAGGTAACATTTAGAGGTAAATACCATCATATTGATAATGCACTAATTGTATGTATTGTTTAAATCACTTTGAAATAATTAAATATCATTATAATATCTATCTTTTGAGGAAGAGTTCTACCCCTAATTGGAGGGAGTCTCCGTTTTGTAAAAACTCACCAGGTGGCGCTTCATTTAAGTCTGAAGTCACGAAGTTGGCGGGGAACAACCCCTCGCCGCGCTCCGTGTTCCCCTTCCACCAGTTGGGGTCACTGCACTCGGTGACGTGGATTATCTCACCCGCAGAGAAGGTGAGCTCGTTGTCCTCGGCTGCCTCGAAGTCATACAAGGCGCGTACAGTGCGCGTTACTTGTGGGGCTGCGGGGGCTTCCACACGAGGGTACAAGGTTGTGTCCCGGGATTGCGAGTCCCGGGACTGCCCGTCCCTTATTTGCCCGTCACGGGATGGAGGTGCATCCCGCAAAGATAGCGCAATAGCCCGCGCCAGTTCCTCCTGCTCTCGTTGTTCCACACCAGATTGCACTGCGCCCTATAAACGAGGGAATATACGTGTGATAATAGTATACTTAAAATAAAATTATATTTTAAATAAAAGAAACCGTATTCTTAGGAACGAGGTGGTCATTGATGGATTTATAAATATTGTAATCTATGCAAATTTTCTATAGAATCCTTGTAATCTTTCATACATGATTAGAATTACTTATAAACACATTTGTATTTGGCGCGAAACACACTCATTGGTGTTTAGATGACACCGACTCCAAATATAAGAATATACACAACACTTTAAAAGAATACGCAATTATTTCTTACTTTTTAGAGCATTTTAATGTATTTGTAAGTTTGTCTTGAAGGCGGTTCCTTTTTTGTTAAAATTTTATTTATTTTTTGATTTTTAGTGAATCTGAAGTAATCTAACAAATTTGTCTCAATGTGTGTACACCTAAAAACGCGTTACAATGAAGAAACAAACGTAAGCTCATTGCTATTTGATTACAGACACCTATATTTTCTGCCATAAACCGCTCCCTTACTGTAAGCCGTTAAGGAGTTCCATTGATCTTCATATTTAATTACGACTAGCACTTGACCATACCGAAGTTACGGAAGGCAACTCAAATATCTGGATAGCTTATAGAAGATTCTGCCGAGTATCATTCATTTGCTCCTAAGAATTGAAGAGTTCCGTCACATTGTCATGGATTCCATCATCAGAACTTAACCAAACTATCACAAAACAACCTTTGTAGTATATCCTCTCTAATAAAAAAATAATCATCGAGATCGGTTTGCGTGATCTTGAGTTATTCGTCCATTTGCCGCGCACATGCTTATGCAAATTTAAGACCTATCCGGTTTTCTCATGTATGCCATCATCAGAACTGGTTTAAAAAAAATGGGACCCTATGTTGAGCACCACCTCTCATATAAAAAAAATTATCAAGATCGGTCCACCCAATCGGAAGATATGAGGTAACAAACATATAAAAAAAAATACAATCGAATTGGTAACCTCCTCCTTCCTTTGAAATCGGTTAAAAAGGATATGTATTATAGGACTTAGTTCGGTTCTGTTTTAATCAACGTCGGCTACCGTTATTGTGTTTTAAATTATTTGTGTTGGTAAATCGGGCTGCTCTCCAATACAAAATAAGTAGATACTACATTCCAAACCGGTAATAGATTCATTGACAAGAAAGTTTATTGAGCTTACTTGAATTAAAGAATATTTTAGTTTGGTTACTTTGGCTTTTATTGTGAAATCTTATTCAACTTAAAAAAAATTAAAAACATGAGCATATTACTAATTTACTGATTATTTCTCATTACTGACACATGCATGCACTTCTCCAAAAGTACAGCATATGCCGTGTGCGTATATGGCTACTCCTGCCCACGTCATAACGTTCTTTATTCATATGTACATCGTTGTCATATTTAATATTCAAAATTGTTATGATATATGTATTGTTAAATTATTCTGTAGCACTTAATATATTTATCCATTATTATTAAATCCACATAATTTATTTCTTTATTCACATAATAGAAGATATAGGTTAAGCGCGCGGCAATAGTGTGCGTACACTGTACAATATCAACACACACTATGACATACACAACGCGTAAAGATGACGAAAGTTAATAATTCGATTCTAGCTATGGTTAAAGAAATAGCAATCTTAACGCATTGAATTAAGGTAAATTTTTAAATAACGAAAATAAAAATAGCAATAACAGTAACTGATATTTTGTAACAGCTCTCATTGCTACTTTAAAATGTACTTTATATAATATGTATAATTCCATTGTAAAGTAGCAACATTATGTTTGTGCGTTTTGTTCCATGATTGAAACCCAGAGGGTATGAACAGAAAAGGACTAGATTAGAAATTCAACTATTTCTGAAAATGTTTGAGGATAAAGTTGGGCTTGTCTGCCAGTGTATTTGTAAAGAAAAATATTGCATTACAGCCCAGAAGTGCAAGGGTGACATTAATGAGATTAAGGTTCCTGGAAGAGATCACTAATAAGGGAGATGGTGTCCTAGTTACTATGAGGTTGCAAATAAACGTAGCTTTGTTACCTTGTTTTGTTCGGAGAGTACCGGTCGTTCTCCAGCCTCAGCACACAACTTGGAATGCAGCGAAGGTATGAGATCAAGCTGAGGATCATCCTTGAAGTCCCCCTCCGCCCACTTGCGTAATAGAGCACGCATCTTTTGCGCGACAGGAGGCTGTGCTCGCGATAGCAAGCGCCTAAACTCCGCCTCAAAATCACGGGATGCCACTTCCAGGTGGAAGGCTCGACCACAGTTTGCCACACAAGCATCCAATAGTGTGGCTGCGTGTACTTGGACATGTGGGTCACTGTGTCCCAATCGCCGAAGTACTGCACGAAGGCAATCCCGAGCCGCTGTAGCCGAAGCACCAGCTCGATCACATATCTCTAGGATGAGACCCCACTCTTCGCTTGTGTTATTTTCGCTGGTAGCACGCTCTGAAAATTAAACAAAGAAACCAATACTTAACTTCTATGTGATGTAGTAAATTAAGCACTTGGAGAGAAAGACAATGCATTCTCGCTCGCGATTTTCTGATGAAAATCGCATGAGAGGATTTATCTTGCGCCAGTAAAATTAAAATGAAAATATTCTTTATTCAAGTACACCCAAAAAGATCTTTTGAAAGGTCATTGGTCTGTGTGTTGGTAACAAATCTACCACCGGTTCGGAAAGTTGAATCCGCTGAGATGAAACCGACAAAAAACTCAATGGTTACTCTTTTAAAGATAGTTCTATATGTTACAATGTGTAATATATTGCTTCTGTGAGCAACTGGAATCAAGTCCAAACATTCTCGCATCATACAACTGACTGGCTTTTCCTGGTGGTAACCACACAATTTTATTGAAGTGTCAAAGGCAGATTAAAAGATGATATGATAGTTAAATATTTGTTATTGATTGAAGAGCCAATTCCTAAGAGATCAAACATTTAATTCCAGTGTAAGAAAAATTTTGTAAACACTACAACTATTACTTACAAAATGCATATTATAATGCTGAAGATAATTTGGTTATACTTTACTTATTTGGTTATACTTTAACAGGCACTCCTGTTACATATTGTATAAATGAGAAGTAGCTGTGTTGTACTTTGATCACTAACTTATTATTTGGAGACTTGCAATGTTTTTTTTTTTAATATTGGGTCAAACCATTTAGGAGTTCAGTCACATATACTAATGAATTTATATATAAAAGATAGAAGGAGAGGTTATGTGCAGCCAGCCCAAAAATAACAATTATTGTGAGTTACAATTACATTCACACAAACATATAAAATGGCAAAACTTATTTTTCATAGCAAGCACAGAAATAATAACCAATTGATATTATTCTTAAAATATTAAATTATTCATGTAAGCCTATACACTCATGTAGACACACAGTTTGAATTTGCATTATCACCCCTTTTTTTTAAAGTACTTTCTAAATTTTAAGCTATCCACAGCCATATAAATCTAAATCTTTCATGTTGATATAATTTCTTATTAATTTGTAAAATTCATAGTTTTTATAATAACATGTTATTACATAATTTAATTAAGAAATAGTGCAACATCACAGTAGTTTTGGTGACATTACGTTTATAACATTAATAAGGATTCCAGCCTGAAAAGCCCTTTTAATTTTAAAATTTTACTTTCATGTTTATATTATGTGCAATTTGTAATAAATTTTCTGTTTATTCAAACCACCATTGATTTTTTACAAGATAAATAGTAGTTAAAGTCCTAGGTTGTCATATATACATCAACTATGATTTATCTCATTGTTGGCAATAAATGTGTAGATACAAATTTGACACAACTTTTTTATTTACTCCCCATCTATCACATCCTGCATTACAGCTAGCAGAGAAGAGCTGGGCCTTAAAATGGCTGAGCACTAGCAGGTGGAATATAAAAAATAAAACCAACTTTTTTAATAGTTAGACTGGCTAGAGTTTTAACTGTAATCACACCTGTTGGTAAGTGAATATACAGTCTAAGATCAGAGCATGTTAATCTGGCAAAAGGTAATTTACATGTTATTCATTCTACACTATTCCCATGGTACTGGAAACAAATCTATGGGTTGGCAGTACTTCCTTGTCAATGCACAATATGAAATAGGAGACTATATTATTACAAAAAAACAGAATATTTTATTGAAACTATTCAAGACATAAATATAAATAGGGTTATATAAACCCTTCAATCATCATAAATATATGTATTCGGTTTGCATTAAATCACTTATTACTCCATAAGTTGCCTATATTTAAGCTTTACCTATCTCTCTAAACAAAAGGTTTAGAGAGATATTTCTGCTAGACAGCAGAAATATTATCTGTTCTACATTTTGTGTTGTAACTGTTATGATATACAATAATTATTCATATCTCATCTCTTTTATTTCAGTTAAACACATATTAATATGTTAATTACTATTCAAAAGGTGATAATGAAAGAAAGCTAGATAAAGAGCAACGGTAAAATCAAATCAAGTAAAGAAAGACCATTATCTAAACTTAGTAGCTGTACAATGACTGATATATCTTTCTCTATATATCTAAAGTCAATACCCCAGTTAGCATAATATAATGACGTGTATTAAAAACTATTAACTACTTTACTTGTCATGATGAAATCTTGCGAAATAAGAACTCAAAGAAAGCAAAAAGGCAGTATTTTACTAGAAAATTCGCAAAACATACCAACATCCTGATCGAAGGGTGACGAAGTTCCAAAAATTCCCATTGTATATTCTGCAATCGCTTTCAACAATAAACGAGGCTAGAAAAACATCAATTACTTAATATATGCACTAATGGATGACATAGGCACATAATTTCCTTTGTTATGTTTTATCCTAACTTCATAAAATTTAATTTACAAGAACCAGTCAAAATCATTAGTCAAAACAAAACAGTGAGTGTAAGTCCACAGATTATAAGTAATATTAATTCTATTACGAAAACAGTAACTTCACAGATTACAAACAATTTTAATTCTATTAAGATTAAGAAGCAATAAATTGTGGGTTTTTTTTTTTATAAAAGGTAAAAATTTAAGACCACAGAGCTCGGTTTCAGCTTCAGAATTTCGTAAATTGTTAGACTTGAAGTTAAAATTGCTTGATAAGAATATTGTTAGAAATGTCACACCGATTTGTAGAGGGCCACCCCAGTTTGTAGCTGACAACACTGGTTGCTAGCTGGCAGTGGCCACACTGGAGCAGTTGCAGAGGCGCTGCGCACGCGAACAGTCACTTAAACCACGTTCGACATTTCATACGCCATTGTCATGCCTATTTTAAATATTGCCGCCATTTTGAGTTGTTATGGATAAATAAACGTATTAAGTACCTAGTCTTCTTTTAATTTATAAGAATATATTAATTTCAAGACATGGTCCGGTTAATCAGAATACATTTTTTTCCAATTAGTTGCTACCCATATATGAAAGCAATAAAGCATAGAGCTAATCCCATTCGTAACGTCCTTCGTACAATAAATACAATGTAAGGAAGAACGCGAAATATCAAAATCATTTTTGTTCTATTACATTTTAGGATATTAAATTCGGCATTTCTTGCAATTATATTTTACAGATTATAAGTTTTACCATGCCTGTCTAATATATACTTGTATGTTAATTTGTTTCATTATTTATGCGTTAATTTTAGATGCGATTGTGATAAAGTTTTATGCACATCTTGCTTGCTCTTATATTCGCATATAAATATGGGTTTACTTTCAGTGGCGCTCCAACAAATTCAGGCGCATAGCCATGGGCGCCCGCTGGTTCATGCGCAACGTCGATCTCCCCAGAGATCTCGACCTCGCAACGGTCAACAATCATTTCAAAACGCTCTCCGTAGACTACTTCAAGAGAGCCGTCAAATTCCCCAACCCTTTCATCAGAAATGCCGCCTCTTATGGGATTAGGCTAAACATCCCGCCTAGGAAGAGGCGGCCCAAACACGTCCTTGACGACCCAGACGACCAGATTACTATTGACAATGCCCCGTACACGAACACACACACACAGCGTCTTCGCCGGCGAAGACGAGGCCCCCGCTATCTGACGCACCCCGGCCGCGGCTCCCAGTCGCGGACCCATGGGCGTCAAGATTAAGCACCTGTCCGATTTTTGTCTTTTTCAGCAGCAGCAAACGTTGCTCTAAGCCTAGGTCCGAGCCTCGCAGGAGGCGCCCTTAGAGCAACGTTTTCCCCCGACGCAGCAGGGCCCTTCTA
>JACTOM010000894.1:964092-1015449 GCA_015832385.1 Elymnias hypermnestra
GGGCTCCGTACTGTCACCACTGCTCTTCTCGCTGTACGCCAGCGACATGCCTAGAACGCCTCACGTTCATCTAGCTCAGTTCGCGGACGACACCGCACTATACACTTCCTCGTACTCGCTTACTCACATCTCCTCTCGTCTCCAGAAAGCGGTCAATAGCCTAGGCGATTGGTTCCGCAAATGGAGAATTGAGGTAAATGCTGAGAAAAGCACAGCTCTTTTATTCACCGGTGCTAAGAGGCCAGATCGCCGAGATCTGGCAACAATTAAACTTTTTAATTCTCCGATCCATTGGCAACGGAAAGCCAAATACCTAGGAGTCACCCTAGATGCGTGCATGCACTTCACCGAACACATTCGCACCGTCCGTGGCAGGGCAGCGTTTGTGCTAAGTCGCCTCTATCCCATGATCTGCAAGAAGAGTAAATTGTCACTGCGCCACAAGGTGACACTCTACAAAACTTGCATCCGCCCCATATTCTCCTATGCGAGCGTAGTGTTCGCTCACGTTCCTGCACGCCGGCTGGTTCGACTCCAGACGCTGCAGAACAAATTCATGCGCATAGCCACGGACGCCCGCTGGTTCATGCGCAACGTCGATCTCCACAGAGATCTCGACCTCGCAACGGTCAACAACCATTTCAAAACGCTCTCCGTAGACTACTTCAAGAGAGCCGTCAATCACCCCAACCCTCTCATTAGAAATGCCGCCTCTTATGGGATTAGGCTAAACATCCCGCCTAGGAAGAGGCGGCCCAAACACGTCCTTGACGACCCAGACGACCAGATTACAATTGACAATGCCCCGTACACTAACACACACACACAGCGTCTTCGCCGGCGAAGACGAGGTCCCCGCTACCTGACGCACCCCGGCCGCGGCTCCCAGTCGCGGACCCATGGGCGTCAAGATTAAGCACCTGTCCGATTGTCCTTTTCAGCAGCAGCAAACGTTGCTCTAAGCCTAGGTCCGAGCCTCGCAGGAGGCGCCTTTAGAGCAACGTTTTCCCCCGACACAGCAGGGCCCTACGGGCCCACCCCTCGGCAGAGCTTCTGCGCTCGCCACCCCTCTCGGTTACGCTGTAAAAGCCAGTAGGGCTAACAGCAACTACACACATCGAATAAAAAAAAAAAAGTGGCGCTGACTTCTTCAGCTTCAGTTGTCCATAAAACGTATTAACTATCTCATTCATATACGCATAAAAATTTTGCTGTTACTCTCAATTTACAGTAATAGTAATTGTATTTAGTCATTTTTCGTCTAAAGTAAATGTTATAGCGCTAAGCGTCGTTAAAACGACTCTCTGTTTCTACGCGAAGATTGTCGTGGATCGTTTTAGCGATCTTTCAACTAGTACGTGTTTGACACGCAACTGTGGCTGACGTATTCGAGGAAATACCTACCACGCACTTATCACATGATGCAAAACGGGCACATTGCTGAAATAAGTTTTTTTTATTAATATTTTACTTCGTGAAAATCGTTTTACTATCTCAAGATTTTTACGATTTCTAACAACAATTTGAGTGGTGACCAACTTAGCGATAGTGGCGGCGATATTCGACAACTGGGTAATAGGGGGACGATGGCTCAAACTTCATTTTCTGATTTTTCATCCGAAGCCTCACTGTCCGACGACGATTGTGTTCTTGCAAGTTCTAGTAGTAGCGAATCAAAACCTAATGAACCTACCGTTGACAATGGAGATATCTGGCACTTACCAACAGAGTCAAAGTTTTTAAATGTAATTGAGAAAGACTTCTTCGAAATATCGGGTCCAAAACACGCCCCCTCTCCCGATTCAACACCTGTTACATACTTTAATTTATTTTTTACGACATCTCTCTTGACTTCCATGGTCAAAGAAACAAATGGATATGCGGAGCAATTTTTGCAATCGAGGAAATCGGGTATGAAACCTCATTCTAGAGTCCGTGCATGGAAACCTGTGACCATTATTGAATTAAGGGCATTCATTGCGGTGCTGCTGGAAATGGGAATAACCAGAAAATCTACCATATATTCATATTGGTGTAGCAACGCGAGAGGGATCCCATGGTTTTCAAAAATGTTCTCACGGAACCGATTTCAATTATTATTAAAATTTTTCCACCTGGTGGATACCCAGAAATTAGCTCCACCCGGTCATCGAGATTATGATCCTTGCGCACGTTTCAATTTGCTTATTGAACATGCTAATAATATATTTAGGCATTATTACGTTCCTCATAAGGAAATCTGTATTCATGAGTCATCTGTAGGAACGCAATACTACTCATCAATAAAACAATACCCACTAGATAAAGATCATCACAAATGGGGCCTGAAGTTCTGGATGTTGTGTGATTCCGTATCTAAATATTGCTTAGCATTCTATTGTTGTAAATGGGCCAAGTCAACCATCGCAAATCAGCATAGAATGGGGTATGCTATAGTCCATCAACTTCTGAGAATGGGTAACTACTTTGGTAAAGGTTACCACTTATTTGTTGACAACTTTTACACAAGTATCAAACTATTGGTGGACCTACTTGAGCAGAAAACTTATGTCACTGGAGCAATAAGAAGTAATAGAAAAGATGTGCCAAAGGAGGCAAAAGTCTGCACTGAAGTGGGGAAACCAAAATATTTCTCAAACAACAAAGTTCTTATGTGTTCATACAGAGACAAAAAATCAATTAAACAACCTGTGATCTTTGTTTCCACTAATGCTAATATAACCAACGTTTCTCTTACTAAAATAAGAAGTCAAGACCAAACAGAAAAAACAAAACCATCAATCATACATCAGTATAACAAATTTGTGGGTGAAATTGATGAGTGCGACAAGATGCTTTATGTATACCTAGATGAACATCGCACTTTGAAGTATTGGAAGAAGGTTACCTTCAATATCTTTGGGAGAATGGTATTAAATGCATATATCCTTTATTTTGAAAACTCTACAGAAAAAATACTGACTAGATTGCAATTTACTTCGAAGATAATTGATAGCATTGAAGAGGAATGGCTAGCTACTAAAAGAACATCTACGACACCATCTAATTCCAAGAACTTGCCATTGGAAAAACTTTCTGGGACCAAGCTGAGACGTTGTGTAGTTTGTAGCAATAAAGCTGGTGCTGGTATAAAGCGGTCAAAACTAATTTGCGGACAATGTAAGAAAGGGATTCATGCTATTTGTTTGAGTAAGCATAATTGTACCTAAGTCTATCTATAAATTTTTCAACTAAAAATATTTGTGTTGAATTTATGTTTATATAATCCCTTTTTAAATTTTCTTCCTATGAAAGTGCCAAAAATATTATTGAGATCTGACTTAAATTTTTGATGTTATAATTTTATTTTAAAAGGTCTACAATTTTCTTTCAGTAATGTTAAATTTGTTTAGCAATTTCCATACAAATTACAAAAAAACAATTGAATGTTCATTTATTAAAATCCTATATATGAATATGATGTTTGTTTGAATCTAAACACTAAGTTTATATACACACCAGCATATTAAGTGAAACATAAAAAAGTAAAGGTTTGATATCAGTATCATAACATTAGTTGATATTGATATCAAATGTTTTTTATGTTCCGCTAAATATGCTGGTGTGTATAGTGTTTTTTTTTTAATATTAAATTTAATTCATGACAAATTGCATACCACACATTGAGCAGTTTACATAAAAGGTTTCGTTCTGAGTAATTATTGAAATAATCATAGTAAACTGCCTAAAAATATAGTAAAAATCGAAAACTTAAACAAATTTAATACAATTATGTAATTGACAGCTCTTATTACTGCATTCAGGATTATAAATATTGTTAATAGAGTTTTCAAATAACACTATTTATATGTATAAATTAATAATAAAAATTTTAGTGTTGCATTTTCTGAGACAAAGTTTAGTGGAACTGTACAATACAGTTGAATAACTATAATGTAACCCAAACTAGCAAATAAAGAAATATTGAATTGAATTGAGTTTAAGCAGTTGATACTCAATAGTGATAGCTTTAATTTCTATAATACTGTTCAACATTGTCATTGCAATAGGAATTAAATTTGAATTTTTGAACATATTAATATCACATTGATCTATAACCAGGAGGTTCAGGATTTGCTGTTATATAATATAAAAAAGAGCAAGATTATTAATAGTAATCCAGTGTTACATAATTTGTTTATTGATATATGACCATCTCAATAAATTTTCTGTAAAAATAGTAGTCACTCATTGAGCTTGCCCTAAATTTGCAATTGGCCTATTACCTACAACTAAAGCCTAGTTGTAGGTAATAGACCAATTGCAAATTTATTTAAATTTATATAATTTATTCAAATAAATGTGGTAATTTAAATTACCACATTTATTTATATATTAATTGTTAAGGCATAACTTAATTAATACACTTTCAATGTATTCCAACTTATATAACATTTTGTTAGTTATAAACTAGATATTGATATATTAATTAATATGATTATATATTTATCTTAAATTATGGGCATTTTTGTGCTTGATTTTGAAACTTCATTATAATTAAAATTTCCAAAAATGAGTGCTAATCTATTAAAAATGAAGTAATAAAACTGAAAAATAGATTTATAACAAAAACGTCTGTCTCATAAAATTATAATTTATTTTTTCATCGTTGATGGGATTTCGTAGTATTATCAGTTTAATTTAACAGCAACATATCTGTTTAATAATGGGTTAAATGATAATCTAAAATAATAAAACTATTACATGTATTAGAACTTATTATTTAACCACTATTTAAAATAAATAATACACTTATTCCATTACTTCATTCACTCGGTGGCAGATCTTTGAATTGACCTCTGTAGTATGGTATCTTAGTGACGAACACCTTCCAATCAGTTATATACAAGAGGGCCAAAAAACTAGCGCCTCCAAATCCCAGCGCAGTTGGCAAAAGGCTCGCAGCAATCGCTGCTTGTTTTCTCCCCAACATATTGAATTAAGCAATAACTTATTTAGAACCAAATTACTATTCTTGCTTCAAAAGATTATGTAATTGGTTGAAATTTCAATACATACAGATTACAGACTTCAAAAAGAATTTTGCAATACCACAGAGTATTAAAGTAATACGCATTGCACAAATGTAATTCTGTAAAGCTCCAATCACAGATTAAAGATTTCTCTATATCTATTGCGTATTGATCTGTGGTCAAAATTGAGTTTTCAGTCAAATAACCCGTATATTTTTACACGATGCAAAATAATTTGAAAGTATAGTTACAATGAATCTGTATAAACAAAATCTAAGAATACGAACTTATTATTAAATTAGTGAGAATAAAAATGCCACCTTATTCGACATTATATATCGTACAATGATAGAGGCAACTCAAGTTTAATTTAAATTACAATATTAATTTTATTCATTTTTCTGAAATTGCAAACTGGATGAGGTACATTTAAAAAAATAAATTATTAATAACAGTCCATTTAGTTATAGCACAAGGAGACTTGAGAAAGAATATTTTTCTGTATTATATTTCCTTTGAAATATCATATTATACTTTGAAATATATATTAAATCTGGGGGTACACATCTTTGTCTATCTCTCCGATAGTCATAATATGGGACACGGGTATGCGACCCCGGCTCCCCGAGCTGTTAATGAATCTTCTCAGGTCTTCCGAGACAGTAATATCCTACTACCATATATTTTCCTTTATCTTCCTTCAAAAGTTCCTGTCTTTTAGCCCGTTCCCCCATTTATTCCATTTACCTACCCATTCATGCTAGTCCAAGGTGTGCCGTGCCGAGGGACTCGTGGCTAGGGGCATTTTGCCTAGTCGCAAGCGGTGGCCCTGGGACCGGGCGAACCCACCATAGACTAGCCTTATTCTGGCATGCGGGGCTCTGCCAGAATGGACCTATATTCCCGTGGGAACGCAATGGTGGTATTATTAAAGTCCAAAAATGGCGGCAATGAGATTTGCAATCCATCGTGTCACGTTCACGTGTCAATGGGGACGAAAAGCGGGCCACAGAGAGCCGCTTTGCTACTTTAAATGTACGTGGAGGAATGCATGAAAAGATTGATGAAGTATGCCAGATGATGCATGATAGGTGCATAGATGTACTCTGCGCAAATGAGACAAAGAGGAAAGGATGTGATACCACGAAACATAGTCCTTACACAGCTTACTAATCTGGTGTATCCAGAGATAAAAGAGGCTGTCAGGGAATTGGTATCATACTTTCCGAAAGAATGGATGTGAAAGAAGTGAAATATGTGGCTATATATATATCAGGCTAAAAGTTGGATTTACTCGGATCTTTGTCTTAGGTGCTTATGCTCCGACGGACGTAGGTACGAGAAAGTCCAATTAAGCCCAAAAAGAAATAGATGAGTTTTGGGAAAGCCTGAGTGATACGTTGAATAAATGTGAATCAAATGAACGAATAATTATGTTAGGAGATTTTAATGGATTGGTAGGTGTGAAACATGATGAATTTGAAAGGACTCTTGGTATGTTTGGTGACAAACGGGTGAATGAAAATGGGAGAAGTTTGCTTGGGATATGTGTGGAACATAGTCTTTTTGTGGCAAACACTATGTTTGAGTATAAGGAGATTCATGTCTATACAAGGTAAGAAGGGAATGCTAGAAGTATGATTGATTTTGTAGTTGTGGACGAAAACCTGAAGACGAAAGTTCTAGATGCTCGAGTATATCACGGGGTCGACATCGATACTGATTACCACTTGGTTGATGCCCTAATCGGTGGTCTTTTTAATCGGTGGCGCCAAAGAAAGAGGGAAACCTCGAGCATTCTTGAACGAATAAAAATGGAGAGATTGCAAGAAGAGGATGTTAGAGAAGAATATCTGAAAAATTTGAGTGGGCGACTCAAGAGAGAAGACGAAGAAAATCAGCTTCAAAGTTTATGGAATAAATTTAAAGATGGAGTGGTTGGTGCTGCTATTGATGTATGTGGAGTGTCTAAAAGGAGGAAAGGTAAGAATGAAAAGAATTTGGGGATGGATAAAAATGTTGTGAAAAATGTGTGTGAAAAGAAGAAAGCTTGGTCCGATTGGTTGGCTACAAAAGCTAACCAACGAATGCAAAAGGCAACGAATGATGACTTAAAAAAAGCAAAAATAGAATACAAACGGGTGAAAGTAATCGTGAAAGAAGCTGTAAGAAAGAAAAAAGAAGAATACAGTGATATGTATGATAGGAGACTTTCTGATGATTTTCAGTCAAACAAAAAGTTTTTCTGGAAATCAATACAATTTGCCCGAGGGAGATCTACTTCCTCGGAGCTTTGTAAAATCAGAAGTTTAGATGGAAGTTTAATAAAAGGAGAAGAATGGATATTGAAGAGATGGAAGGATCATTTTGAAAGTTTGTTTGAAAGAAATGAAGCAGAGGTAAATATGGCCTCTGCGGATAGCAATGAATGTAAGACAAGTGATAGCGAGATTAGTATGGATGACATCATGAAAGCGATAAAAGGTATGAAATCAGGTAAGGCTGCTGGGTATGACAGAGTGTCAGTCGAGATGCTGAAGGCTGGCCGCGGGATTGTGGTAGCTCAGCTGTACTGCCTTTTCAATATATGCTGGGAGAAAGGTCAAGTCCCAAGAGATTGGAGCAAGGCCGTAATTGTCCCTCTATATAAAGGAAAAGGGTCACAGCAGGAGTGCAAAAATTACCGCGGTATCAGCCTTCTTAGTGTCGTCGGCAAATTGTATGCAAAGATATTAATTGAAAGGGTGATTAATGAAACTGATGAGAAAATATGGGACGTGCAAGCGGGATTTAGAAGAGGAATGGGATGTACGGATCAGGTCTTTTCTTTACGGTGCATAACTGAAAAATGTTTGGCTAAACACCAAAAAGTTTATTGCGCGTTCGTAGATTTAGAAAAGGCCTATGATCGAGTGGTGAGGAATGAGCTGTGGTCAACGTTATCTACGTATGGGGTGAGCGGTTGTCTGATCCAAGCATTGAAGTCTCTCTATGAGGGTTCTAGTGCCTGTGTCAGAATAAACGGAGCGTACACGGAGTGGTTTCCTGTCGAAAGAGGTGTTCGACAGGGATGTGTTGCGTCACCATGGCTGTTCAACCTTTTCATGGATAAATGTTTGACAGATTTAAAAGAATGTATGTATGGGTTAAGAATGAATGAATTACTCATCAAATGTTTACTCTACGCTGATGATCAAGTAATACTTGCGTCATCCGCTAACGAGCTTCAGGAGATGCTAAATATTATGAATGAAGCTTTGAAAGGGAAAGGAATGAAAGTGAATGTAAACAAAACGAAAGTTATGCTTTTTGAACGAGATGAATCTATGATGAATGGCAATATTTTGATAGATGGGGAACAAGTGGAAGAGGTGAAAGAATTTGTATACTTGGGATCTAAATTTACAAAAGATGGAACATGTGAAAGTGATATCGAAAGGAGAGTGAATGCAGGGAATATGGTAAATGGTGCTCTGCATGCTTTTATGAATAGCCAGATGGTGTCTCAAAGGGCTAGACTGGCAGTGCATGCTGGAGTGTTGGTGCCAACACTTATGTATGGTAGTGAAAGTTGGGTATGGCAGAAGAATCACAAAAGTAAAATAAATGCGGTAGAGATGAGAGCGTTGAGAAGTATGTGTGGATTAAAACTGAGTGCAAAGTAAGAAATAGAGTGATAAGACAACGTTGTGGTATAATAGAAGACGTAGTGACTAAAATCGAGAAAGGTATGCTTAGATGGTTTGGGCATGTAGAGAGAATGAGTGAAAGGAGACTGACAAAAGGGATTTATTTGTCAAGAGTGACTGCGAAAGTTGGAAGGGGAAGACCAAGGCGAACGTTCATGGACCATATCCAGAACATTTTAAATAAGCGCCAGGTCAAGAATACTCTAAACCGACGAACTTGTATGAAAGGTTTAATGAGAATGAAAGAAGCGAAGGAAGATATGCATGGATCGTGGCAAGTGAAAGGACGTGGTCTCTGCCTACCCCTATGGGAATGAGACGTGATGCTATGTATGTATGTATGGAATATCATCGAACCAAACTTGTATACAGCCGTCAAGGCTTTTAAGACATATAATCTATGTCTATATCCTTTGATCTTTGCCTTACTCATAGTCATACGCATGTCCAAAGCGTAATAAGCAATCACGAATGAATTAAATAATAATATAAACGATACGATTTTAATATACCGGGGAAAGAGCCAGTAAGAGCTTCTATGAAGCTGGACTTTAGCTTAGAGCAGCAATCAGCGTTGGTAGCGTGCCGAAGAGGACTTTGAAGTAGCACTTAGGACGCCTCCATGCCTCCATTTTATGCCTCTCAGTACGATTATCGGTATTTCCAGAAAGTTGGAAAGTGACTAGGGTAACTCCAGGTCCTAAAGGGGAATCAAAAACAAAGCTTGATGGATACAGACCTGTCGCTGTGCTGTCATCGCCAGCAAAAATACTCGAATCGGTTATTTACAGAAAAATTTTCATGCAGTTAAACGAACAACTGTCAGATGTTCAACACGGTTTTCGGCCAGCCAGGAGTACCACCAGTAATCTTCTCAGCTACATTACCAATATTGTACCCACAGTCGACAGGGGAGAGCAGACTGATGCAGCCTACTTTGATTTCCGGAAGGCTTTTCACTTAGTAAACAACGATATTTTACTCAAGAAATTAGCAAGGTTTTACCCCACATTTATTATATGTTTTTGCTAGCTACATGAAGAATAGGCAATAATATGTAGAATACAAATGGCATCGTTCCGTACTTTATTTTACCGGGTCTGGCGTAAGTCATGGCAGTAACTCTGGGCCTTTGCAATTTATAATTATGATCAATGACTTGCCCGAAGCAGTAAAGAACGCAAAATGTTTACTGTTTGCTGACGACCTAAAACTTTTCTTGACTGTAACAACGACTGTAAGCAATTGCAGAACGATATAGATAGAGTAATTGCACGGAGCAAAGACAATCTATTGGAATTTAATATAGCAAAATCCGTGACTATTACTTTTTACCGTGCATGCACTCCACTTCTACATAATTACGAAATAGAGGGGGCGCCAATAACTAGAGTCGATGAGGTTAGAGATTTGGGGGTGACTCTAAACTCTGAGCTGACGTTTCGTAATCATATAGAGAACTGCTGTAAAAAAGCGTACTGTAATTTGGGGTTTATGCTTCGTACAGTTAAAGGCTTTACGAATATAAATGTTATAAGGGTATTATAGTAAGGAGCCATTTAGAAGGAAATGCAGTCATTTGGTCTCCGCATGAAACTAAGTATAGCCTCATATTGGAGAAAGTACAAAATAAATTTACTATAAACCTTTATAAGACCTTATTTGGGGTGTATCTATATTATCCGTTAATGTATCCGAGTCTATTCGTCTTAGGTATGGTCGGGTACAATGAACTTAGAGTTAGGAGGGAACTAGCACTAGTCATATATATGTTAAAGATAATTACATGTTAAATTCACAATGCCGACTTATTGAGGCACGTGCAATTTTATATAATGGATAAGTATGTTTGGCAAAGACGACGACTGCCGTTGTTGCTGTTACCGCGCGGTCGCACCAACTTACTTAACAAGGCACCTTTGAGTCGTGCGCTTTGTATTATTGACTCAATTTCTACTGAATCTGATATTTTTCATTGTTCTCTGAGTTCTCACAAAGGTAGCTTTAAATATTATATACTATAGGATTAATAATAGGATAAATTTTTAGATAATCAGATAGAATAAGTTTTTACTATTGTATTAGGATTACCTGTGATGATAGTGATTAAATAAATAAATAAATAAAAAATAAAAATCTCGGATGCGGTTATAGTTATGAGAACGCTACGAATTTAGACAGACAGTTTACAGTAACACATTAACCTATCGATAAAAAAACTTGCGAACTTCACTGTTGTTAATACACAAAATATATGCTGTGTGATCAAAATTTTGTTGAAGTCGATAAGTAAATTTAAAAAAATACCGGCTGTCAAACGTCAAATTGAAGGTTATCAAATTGTCATCAGTACTGTTAATTGTTATTGTTTTTCGACATCTATTTATTAATATTCATGAAGCGGTCCACCGCGAATAGCTATTTTATTATATATAAAAATCATTTAATAACAGAGGAAATAGAGACAATATATAAGTGTTTGTTGCGGTATTTATATTTGTTAAAATAGAGAATAAGAAACGTAGTAAAATGCTACGTTCTAATATAAGATAAAGTTTAAACCTTAAATATTAATTCGCTACTTGATTTTGTATTAGTTTTTAACATAAGTATAAAACAATGTGGGATTCATCGACTTTTCTCGGGGCACTAACGCCGAAGTTTTATGTGGCACTGACTGGTACTTCATCCCTCATCTCTGGACTTATTCTGATTTTTGAGTGGTGGTACTTTCGAAAATATGGGACCTCATTTATTGAACAGGTCAGGCTTTCTGTATCAATATTTAATCTCTAGTTATCGTCATTATTGTTTGATGTAATAATAATAATAATTTTTGAATGAAAAGTTAAGTTTTTGTTGGGAAAAAAATTCGTACATCTAATCTCTCTCTTATCACGTTGAATTGTCGTCACATCAGACTATGAGAGTAATGGAATAGAGAGTGTTGTATTGACACATACTCTTGTGTACTATGCCTGCCAACCTGCAGTGGAGATGTGTGGTGGGTCTATGCTCCAAATGCCCTCCCTCCTTTGACTGAGAAGGCCTGTGCCCTGCAATGGGTGTCAATGGGCTGCTATTTACCTTTTTAAAATGTCTGTAGGGTTTCTAAGTGTAACTAGGTAGATATAGTTACACTTAGAAACAAATATGATATAATATAAATATTGAAAATGAAATTGCAAATAAAGATAATGCAGAATTTAATACAGCCAAAAAGTTTTTTTGTTGTAAATTTAGTTTGTCATAGCATCATTTTATAAATCTATAAGAGTTTTCAGTATAATGAGACCAGCCTTTGAAAAATGTATTCCAGACAACAGTTGGGAAAGTTATAAAAAATTTTTATAAGTAATTATTGTGTTTAAGATTATTTTTATATCTTTTTGATTTAATTATTTGATATATAAAGTTTAGGCCTGAATTAAAAATTTATTTGAATTAATGTTAATTTCTTTTACTATTTGTGATCAGCAGTAAAAGATTTACCAAATTAATTATTTTACAGGTGTCCCTGACTCACTTAGGCCCTTGGTTAAATGGTGCTGGTGCAACAAATTTGGAGCCAGATAATGGGGAGTGTAAAGTGTGGCGTAACCCTATGTCTCTTCTACGTGGTGCAGAGTATGGACGGCTTTGGAGTGCGGCTAGAAGGGCACCTCTTACATATTATGATATGAACCTTTCTGCTCAGGTTAGGTCCTTGTAATGCAAAACTTATTCAAGATATTTTGGTACGATACCTGACACAACATTAAAAGTAATTAAAATTTCATGGTTTTCACCAATTGTTATAGTTTATAGCAGAGTTCCCCATACTTTTTTATGTCCTGGACCCCTTGACATGTTTTTCCATGTTGGGTTTCCACCCAACATGGAAAAACAAGGGGTCTCCCTTACTTACCTGATATTGATTTCCTATAAATTTCTAACTATAGTGAAGTTTAATGTTAAAAACGATAAGTAAAAACACATGTTAATTTGTACATTTATTAGTTGAATTTAAATTAAAACTAATAAAAATATTTTTTTTTATCTGTTATGTAAAATATATGTAATAAACATAAAATAATCTATAAATAAAATAACATAAGCAATTAGTCAATATTTTTAGTGAGAAGGATGAACCTGAAGCTTTAATAATTAATTATAAACATTTGGGGTCAATTTTGTAAAAGTTAGTCTTAAATCTCCTCTGCTAATGATGTCCAGTATAGTGGACCCCCACTTTCATTTCATGAACCCCCAAACATTTTTTTGCTGACGTAGACCCCTTGCAGGTTGACACAGACCCCTAGGGGTCAATACAGACCACTTTGGAAATCACTGGTTTATAGTCTAGCACTAACCTGTTCTCCAGAGGATATCATTAGAAAAAGTTAGGCTAATGATGTCCTGTAACATCTATATGCTAGTTAAAGGCAAGTCACAATCAGTTCAACCATTTCAGAAATTAGTAAGCTACTTATAATTATATGGCAGATGAAACAAAATTGCTGAAGATAAAAACAGATTAGCCTGCTAACATATAAGACTATCATCATTTATCATAGTAATATGCATTTTGTATCTGGTCATTGGTCTAGTGGTATATAGATTTTTGCCCACAGATTATTTAAAAAACTATAATAACTTATTGTAAAACTTATTATTTGCTTTAAGCAAACTGCCATACAACCCTTGATGAAATTTATAACAAGTCAAAACTAAAATAAAGTGAAACTAACATTTATCCCTAGAAACTAAAAAAGAGACAGATATATATACTTAAGAACATTATATATAGACATAAAGTACTGCAAATTAGTGGTCATCTTGTTTGGCTATGGACATACTGGAGTCCAAACTCGGGCAAATTCAAAATTGGTACTGAGGTTTTTTTTGAGACATTTTCAGTATTTAACAGAAGTTGGAAAGTTACTTGCATGCTCCACCCCTGTGCCTCGAAGAACGTGTTAAGACATCGGTCCTGCTCCAGATCTCTCCAGTCATGTTGGATTTTCATTCAATAGGACATTCTTTTACATAGTAATATGATGGTTTTGCAGGAACACCAGGCATGGTTTGGGGGTGGTGGATCTGGTGCTGTGGACGAGGCTTTATCTCGTGCGTGGCGAGAGCGTGAGCCCGCTGCTCGTGTAGCGTGCGCTCGTGCTGCTCTAGCTCTTCGACCAGACTGTGCAGCTGCTCTATTGCTACTGGCTGAGGAAGACGCACCAACTGTGCTAGAGGTATAGTCATTTAGATAATGTCATCTTAACCTGTCCTATATGTATGTATGTGTCATAGTTTCTCTTTATAAAAAAGGAACCGACATGCTTATTTAAGATTAACAACTGCTTCCTCTTAAGGATACTCTTAACTGTAACTGCTTCTTCTCAAGAATACTTTTAACTAGAACCGCTCCCTCTTTAGAAAACCCTTAGCCGGGGTACTCATAACAGGAGCTGCACCCTCTTAAGAATAATCGTAACTGGAGCTGCTCCCTTTTAAGGATACTCTTAACTAGAACTGCTCCCTCTTCAGAATACCCTCAACTGGAGCGCTGCTATCTTGTAAGAATACTTTCAACTAGAATTACTCTTAAATAATCAATGCAGGTTGGCAGGTTACACATGCATGTACCCTGCCAACCCACAGTGGAGCACTCTGGAAACTCTATGTTTGAAAAAATCTGTGCCCAGGAGCGGGACATTAATGGGCAGTTACTTACTTTTACATAACATCTTAGGTTTACCAGTTTTGTACAGGCTGAGCGTGTGTTAAGACGTGCGTGGCGTGCTGGTGAGGCCTCGTGGCGCGCCTTAGCAGCAGCTGGTGCCGCTGGTGCAGCGCGACGGGAGGCAGCTGTATTAGCGCACGTGAAGCGAAGAGCTGCTATGTGCGCTAGGAGGCTAGGTCGGTTACGTGATGCCGCTCGCCTTTTCCGGGAGCTGGCACGCGATGCACCACCAGCGCTGCATGCTTTGCAGTTACACGAAAATCTACTAGAGGTATTATTTTTATTGAGTGACACATGTCGCATTTTCATTTGCCACTCGTCATTTCATAATTTAATTAACAATTTTTAATGTTGACAAAAACACGTGGCATATTTATTTACTAGTCGTCATTTGAGATTTCAATAAATTATTTGTTTTAATTTTAGATACTTGTAATATTATAATGACAATTAAATTCATTAAATTCCATAAAACGTTTTAGATTTGTATAGATATAAGCAAGATTAAAAAAATTGTTTGCCAAAGAAGTTTCACTTCTGTCATGTGTACTTGTACGCACGCACTTTTGATTTTTTTCTTTTAAATCTTGCCTAGCAGTGACAAAACTAATGTCGTGTTTAAAAGTTAGATAATTTTTACCAGGTGTTGCTGGAGCAGCGCGCCTGGGCAGATGCACAAGCTCTATTAGCAAGACATGATGCAGCTGGACTGTCTCGTTCTGCAGCGCTGCTATATACAGCTGCATTGTTAAGAGCACGCGCAGTACAAGGCGGTAAAGATGAAGATATTAGTATTTTAATGTGATAACGTCTTATAAATCAATCCACGTACGACTCATTGTTTCGTTCTACTCGGGCGAGATCGCGGAACAAGCGATAGAGAAGCGCGATCGGCCTAATTCCATTGTTTATTACAACAACATTCACAAAAGATAATGACTCAACGTCACGTTCCGCCTGAGTAAGATAGCGAAACAAGCGATTATGAGGCGCGATCGGCCTAATTCCATTGTTTATTACAACAACATCCACAAAAGAATATGACCAATGTCACGTTCCGCCTGAGTAAGATAGCGAAACAAGCGAAAGCGAGGCGCGATCGGTCCAATTCTATTGTTAATTACAACAACATCCACGATAGACGGTGACTGAATGTCACGTTCCTCTTGAGTGAGAAACAACTGATTATGAGGCGCGATCGGCCTAATTCCATTGTTTATTACAACAACATCCACAAAAGATAATTACTCAATGTCACGTTCCGCCTGAGTAAGATAGCGAAACAAGCGATTATGAGGCACGATGGGCCTAATTCCATTATTTATTACAACAACATCCACAAAAGATAATGACTCAATGTCACGTTTCGCCTGAGTTGATAGCGAAACAAGCGATTATGAGGCGCGATCGGCCTAATTCCATTGTTTATTACAACAACATCCACCAGAGATAATGACTCAATGTCACGTTCCGCCTGAGTTAGATAGCGAAACAAGCGATTATGAGGCGCGATCGGCCTAATTCCATTGTTTATTTACAACAAAATCCACAAAAGATAATGACTCAATGTCACGGTCCGCCTAAGTCTTTTTCAATGTTTTTTCTTCAAAGCAATAAAAAAATCAAATCTTATAGTCACTGTTTTAGAGTACATATTCAAATAACAGTAGTAAAGTTACAGTGGCTTTCAGTTTCTATTTCAAAAATGTGCTTTAAAACAACGAGTTTAAGATTTGTTTTGTTTTGAATTTAATGTTGGTACTTTTGAAGGAGGGGCGACGCGAGTGGCAGCTGAGGCACTTACTCTAGATGCCATGCGACGGGCTATAGACTACAATCCCCACGTGCCCGAGTACCTGCTGGAGTTACGGCCGCTGACGTTTCCACCCGAGCACGTGCTCAAGCGTGGCGACAGCGAAGCCGTGGCGTACGCCTTCTGGCACCTGAGGCACTGGCGCGCCGCCGACGGTGCTCTGAGGTTATAACGATACAAATTTCTGTAAATTCTTAGGAGTCACGTCAACAATGATGATGCGATTTAACGAAAGACAATATATGTAGAATAGAAAACAGATCATCGTTAAAAGCACGACTTGACACCATTTTTTAAATTTGAATGTAATGTCCTATTTTAATCATTTACAAAATATTTTATAGGTATTAAAAAGGATAATGATTAATGAGAGAAGTACGAATAATATAGTTTGATTATTGTCGGCACTATTCTTAAAATGTTAAAAAGTAGTTATAGTGGCGTAACTACAGTAGTTAGACATATGGTATCATGGACTTTTTAGCCGACTTCAAAAAAAGGAGGAGGTTATCAATTCGTCTGTATTTGTTACCTCATATCGCCCGACTAGGTGGACCGAACTTGATGATTTTTTTTTTTAAATGAAAGGTGGTGCTTGTCATAGGGTCCCATTTTTTTAAAAATCTAGTTCTGATGATGGCATCCATGACAAAACCGGATAAGTCTTAAATTTGCGTAAGCATGTGCGCGACAAATGGACAAATAACTCAAGATCACGCCAACCGATTTCAATGATTCTTTTTATTAGAAAGGATATACTTCAAGGGTTGTTTTGTAATAGTTTGGTAAGGTTCTGGTGATGGAATCCACGACAAAGTGATGGAACACTTCAATTCTTAGGAGCAAATCAACGATACTCGGCATAATCTTCTATAAGCTGTCCAGATGTTTGAGTTGCCTACCGTAACTTCGGTATAGTTAAGTGCTAGTCGTAGTTAAATATGAAGATCAATGGAACTCCTCAACGGCTTACAGTAAGAGTGTGATTTTTGGCAAAATCTATAACTGTCTGTAATCAAAAGTCAATGACCTTACGTTTGTTGCTGCATTGCGATATTTGAAAGGTGAATTTTGTGTGAATTGGTGGTATAAGGGTTTCGGGTGTGGCGATATTAATGTAAATTTAACTTTGTAAAGTTGTTTCACTTAAACGGTGTTATCTTATATGAGAAACGCGTTTTAGGTGTACATATATTGAGACAAATTTGTTACTTTACTTCAGATTCACTAAAAAAAATATATATAAATTTTAACAAAAAAAGAACCGCCTTCAAAACAAACTTACAAATACATTAATATGCTCTAAAAAGTAAGAGCCAAGAGCACACCCGGGGAACATCTTCCTCGGCTGACACCGACTACAAATATAAGAATACGAAGAACACTATAAAAGATACGCAATTATTGCTTACTTTTAAGAGCATATTAATGTATTTGTAAGTTTGATTTGAAGGTGGTTCTTTTTTTGTTAAAATTTATATTTATTATTTAAAATTAAAAATCTTTTCAATACCTGTAGAATGAATAAATAGATTGTCCAAGTTGAGAATGCAGTTACGCTTGTAATTTGAAAAGATTTGATTGGGGGGCGGGTATAAAATGATGACTCATTGCATTCTTAACGCGAACGTACGGTAATAATATATAATACGAAAAAAAAATCCGTTTATAGATTACTGGGCGCTGCGTGGGCAGCAGCGGAGCGCGACGCGGGCACACGCAACGCTGCCTGCGTGCAGTGCGCTGACCGTGAATTGCTGCCCGCGCACCACACGCTGTCCGTGTTCCCGCGACGCCGCGCCCCCGCCTTACTACCCTTAGCAGCAGCACTATGTGCAGCGACAGCTTTACTGGCGCTGCTCGCACACCGCTGGCCGGGTGCTGCCGTTGCTGCCGCTGCAGGCGCTGCCCGAGCTCTTGACCCGCGACATCTACTGCCGTTGCTGGCAGCAATATAGACGAATTAAACTGTTTGACTGTGTATTCTTGTTTCATTCATCATAACATAACCCTTAAATATATAAACCAATATGTATAAAAAAGTCAAAAGTGCGTGCGTACAAAGCATACGTGTCAGAAGCGAAACTTCTTTGGCAAACTAATTTTTAAGTCTTGTTTATATTTATACAAATCTAAAACTTAAGATTTCCGAGACTTAGAGGGAGTGAAAAATAAGATATGTTAGGAATTTAATTGTCATTAAAATATTAAAAGTGTCAAAAATTAAAACAAAAAATTTATTGATATGACGAATTGTAAATAAAAATGCAACGTGTTTTTTGTCAATATTAGAAATTATTATTTAAATTTTGTTTTTCATTTTAAAAAGAGAATTTATGTAAAATAGTATATTAAATGACGGGTAGCAAATTAAAATGCCACATGTTATATGTAAATATTAAAACTACGTAACTCCTGAAACGAATTAGCATAAAAAACGCTGCTCATCTTCGTGGCGCTAATCACGCGTTTCATTCGCAAAAATTTTACCCTTATACACCTAAAGAAGCTTCACTTTAAAAGTACGCAGTTCATTTTTATAAAAACCATTAAACATTATTCGATATTAAAACAATCATCGGTCCACATTTAACGATTTTAATATTTTTTTCAACTAAAATGTTATATAACTTACAGGTTACTGATTATCTTAAAAACATAGCTTTCGTAGCTTTCCAAAAATGCATAACAACTAGGAACTTATAACAGAGAAACTACAAAAAAAATATCACTAAAGAAGCAAGTGAAAGTTCGTATTCAAACTAAACATAAGATCGTTCTTTAAAATTCCATAAAATACCTATAATCAATACCCAATGTAAATCAAATTTAAAAAAGTCACTCCTATCAAGACGATTGAATGATTAAAAAGGAAAGTTTATATGAATACTATAGTACAAAACAGACGAAAAATTCAATGACGCAATTAAAAGCTTAGGTTATTATTGAAATTTTATGTATATCAATGTGAGGAAAGGTTATTTATTAATAATATATTTTATTCTTAGTCTGTCTGTCTGTCTGTTTGACGGCCTCGCTGGCGCAGTGGTGCGAGTATTCGCTTTGCTAGCGGAGGTCCCGGATTCGATCCCCGGTAGGACGAATTTAGGAAATTGTATTTTCTAATTTGTCTGATTCTGGACTGGTGGGAGGCTTCGGCCGTGGCCAGTTACCACCCTACCAGCAAAAACGTACCGCCTAACAAAGATATTTGTGTTCCGGTACGATGCTGTGTAGAAACCGTAAGGGGTATATCGCCTCTAAACAGATTAGCGCGCTTCGATCTTAGACTGTATCATCACTTCCCATCAGGTGAGATCGCAGTCAAGCGCTAATCTGTCAGCAATAAAAAAAAAACGGCGATGTTAGCGCTGTGTTAGAGTGGGATAGCACGAGCCTGCGTATTATTGCCTTATGCGTGAGGGAAAGGGAAGACACAGACGTCGTAACGCGTTACGTAATGAAGTTTACCCCCATTTTCATTTGTAACAAGTTACCGCTTGACTGTGATTTCACCTGATGGTAAGTGATGATACAGTCAAGATGGAAACGCGCTAATCTGATAAGAGACGACATATCTTTTATTGTTTCTAGACAGCATTGTACCGGAACACAAATAACTTTGTTTGGCGGTACGTCTTTGCTGGTAGGGTGGCAACTAGCCGCGGCCGAAGCCTTCAGTCCAGACTCAGACAAATTAGAAAATATTATCACCCCAAAAAAAATATGTTTCTGCATTTCTTTGCATGATTAAATTATCGAATAACTATTTTACGGCCTCACGGCCACATTGATATGGTCTTCGACTACAAACATGAGGTCATGGGTTCGAGTCCCGGATCGGGCCAATTCAAAAAACCAAATTGAGTTTCCTATTAGTATTTTCTCAATATTATCCCGAGGTTATGGAGTTGGCGATAGGAAGGAATAGAAAGTGCACTTGTGTACTGTCCCTGCCAACCCGCAGTGGGACAGCGTGTTGGGTCTAATAACCCTATCTACTATATGACGATGACCTTTACCTATTTTATAATATTATAAAAAATATTCTCAGCTACTATACAAGTACATAAATCATTCACTGACCCCACAAATTGATTTTAAATACGAAAAATTAAGTGACCTGATTTATAAAACGAAATCCACTGGGACGTTTGTCTGTCTGTTCGTGATAAACTCAAAAGCTACTGAACGGCTTTTCATGCAATTTACACCAGTAGATAGAGTGATTCTTGACAATAGAGGTGTATAATTTGTCAAAGTTTTGTGGTAATTGATTGAAATGTATCGGTAATTGTTGCAAGTCGGAAAAAACGACCGTTTCTTTATTCTTACGAGCTGCCTGCCTAATCCCTTCGAGATATTACAAAACTATGTACGGTAGGATAAGTCCTCTTTTATAGATTTACTAAAAAGCAAATGATGACATATTTTTATCTACTAAGAATTACTCACTACCATTTTGTATTTTAAACTTGCATAAAGAGCCCCGGGTCGCTCGGTTTCTACATTAACCTATTGTAATCGGGCTGAAGTTATGTTGGAAATAATGAAATATTATTTGTATAACGAAATATTTTAAGCAATCTAGACATTACACTAGTCTTAAACCTAATTCAAACATTCGAACGAATATCAAAATGTAAAAAAAATTTAACATAAAAAAGGAACCGCCTTCAAAACAAACTTACAAATATTAATATGCTCTAAAAAGTAAGACATAATTGCGTATTCTTTTATAGTGTTCTTTGTATTCTTATATTCGGAGTCGGCGTCAGCCGTTTCCAATAAAAAAAGAATCCTCGAAATCGCTTGGCGTGATCTTGAGTTATTCGCGCATTTGTCGAGCACATGCTTAATGCAAATTTAAGACTTTTCCGATTTTCTCATGGATGCCATCGTCAGAAAAGGATTAAAAAAAATGGAACCCTATGACGAGCACCACCTTACATATAAAAAAATATCATCAAGATTAGTCCACCCAGTCGGAAGATATGAAGTAACAAACATAAAAAAAATACAGACGAATTGATAACCTCCTCATTCTTTGAAGTCGGTTAATTATAATAACAAAAAAAACGCGGTAAATGTGACAAATCGTTTAAATTAATCATTTAAGGACAAATACTGGTGCTAAATTAGGGCTGTTTTGGAATAACTATTCAGGAATTTTTATTCTATTTATATTTTTCTTTATCACACTTTTCTGCAATAACTTTAATTGTTTTGTCTCATAGCAATCTTTATTAAAATAAAAGGTCATTTATTTAAATAAAACAAAAGTGCGTGCGTAGAAAGAATACATGCCAGAAGAAACTTCTTTGGCTAACTAATTTTTAAGTCTTGTTTAAATTTATACAAATGTAAAACTTTTGATTCCCGAAACTTAGAGGAATGGAAAAAGGAAGCTATGTTAGGAATTTAATTGTCATTAAAATATTGAAAAAGTTCAAAATTAATACCAATAATTTATTGAAAGCTCAAATAACAAATAAATTATGAAACGACGAGTGGCAAATTAAAATGCCACATGTTATTTGTAAATATTAAAAGTGACCTAATTGAAAGTGTCTTAAATTAATACCAATAATTTATGCTCAAATGACGAATAAATTATGAAACCACGAGTGGCAAATTAAAATGCCACATGTTATTTTTAAATATTAAAACTGACCTAACCTAATCTTCAAACGTTTTTACGCCTTAAGTTTCCCTTCAATGAAGAGATTATCAGTAGCTAATGAAGAGTGTCATAAATGAGTGATAGTCGCGCAAATTTAAGAAAACAAGTGATTTATAGCTTTTATGGGCCGCATGCAACAGGAGGTGTAACTAATTTTCCTTTGGCTCTGTCTACATTCGTTTTTCAGTAGCGCGTGTTAGAAGTCAGTGACCAGTGCGCCGCGGGTCGTACTATTCGTTTGACGGACGCCGCTTTATACTCGACTGTCGGCAGTGACTCGACTCACGTTCGTAGGCGAGGACGTTAAAGTACGCCACTACGACGTCGCCGGTAACGTACGTAAACTTTCGCCGAGAACTTTACGAAGTTATTACGTACACACAAGTTTCTTTTAAATCGAGACTTTTACTAGGTATAAATGACAAAGTTTTGGTGGGATATTTGCAACTATGGGTGCGGTAGGGGTAGGATTTTAAGGGTCGTAGTGCAGTGAGGTGGTCGTGGCACGGATGCGGTGTCGCGGTCGTGATGGCGGCGCGCCGCCTCGTTCTGAACGGGCTGACGGCGGAGGTGGCGGGCGACGCGGTGGAGACGAGCTCGACCCAAAGCCGGCCCGCGTCGCCCGAGTTCTACCACGAGCTGGAGCTGTACCGGCAGCTACTGGCCATGGCCACGGTGCCACGCCGAAGCCGGACACCCGACCCACCACGACGCTCGACAGGTACTTTTTCTCACTAAATGACATAAACGTAAAGACACAAGAGGTTATATTTTAAGGTACAATATCCAAAAATGGCAAATAATTGCCTCAATGGTCTAGCGGTTAGCATGCTCGACTACAGACATGAGGTCCTGTGGTCGAGTCCCAAGTCGGGCCAATACAAAAATCAATATTAAGATTATCTCAATATTTGCCCGAAGTTGGGAAGTTGGCGGTCCACCCCCGTGCCTCGTAGAGCACGTAAAGCCGTCGGTCCTGCACCTGATCTCTCTCCTGTCGTGTCTGTCTCTTGTTGTGTCACATCGGACTATGAGAGTGAAGGAATAGAGAGTCCACTTGTGTACTATGCCTGCCAATCCATGGTGGAGCAGCATAGTGGGTCTATGCTCTATAAACCCTCGCTCCTCGGAGTAAGGAGCCCAGTAGCGGGACGTTAATGGGTTGCTACTTGCTTTTCTTACCCAAAAATGTTGTGAAGTTAAATATACTTGATATATCAATAAATTATTACAATTAACCATGATAACATTATATCTAAACTTAACAATAATATAGATAAAAAAAGTAATTAAAATGCGCCATCAGAAGCAAGTGGATGGGTGCCCATAAGGCTGGCAGCGTTAATTCTTTGGACAGCGATACTTATGCCCTGTCCGAAGTACCACCCGGCCTTAGGGTCACAGGTGACATCATCTAAACGAGATGAAATTTCTTTTAAAATCCCTTAGCCTCAGAACCCCACGGTCCCAATATCTCCACGCCAAAAGGCATTAATAGGTATTTTAGAGCAAGGCTTCTCATATTTGCGCCTCATGGCGTTTTCAGCTAATGATGCCCCCGCTCCCGCTGATTTGGAGGTAGCGTCAATGTGAGATAATGGAAGTGTATCAACACATGTAGCATCTCACACCAACGACCCTAATTTTTTTCAAGGCATCAACGACATGCCATCACGTCTCTTGCCACCATCGCTTGCAATTCTATTCGGCTCAAGAATAGCCGGCACGTTAATGCTGACAAGGCTCCTTCTGATGATGTCTTTGATGCCAGATGCTCGGGAGACGACCAGCGCTACGAAGACCGTGGTGACCGAGTTGACCCACTCCCCACATTTACAACGATGGGTTCTGTTGTTTTCACACCGAGACGTTTCAGATTTTTTGTAATCTATGTTAATGTTAAGTTTAGATATAATGTTATCATGGTTAAATGAAAACTGTAATTTTAGCTGCAAAATTGGATTGGCTTCAAAACAAAGGCACAGGTGACTGTTGATCATCAAGAAAGTTAAACATGATCACGACCGTGTTTAGTAAAATTTCACAATACCACCTCGGATTACAGCGTCTAAATCGACAATAACATTTAGAACTTTTTGTAAACAGTGACTTCTAAATATTCGGAATAAAGTTAAATGATACCTAAATAGAAATTCATATGTATGTAATTATTCCCTCTATCTCTACGTGTTTAGCGAAATTTTAGCGAATATTTTGCGTTGGCAGCGGTATTAAAAGGCGTGGACTGAAAAACAGCTTATATAGCTCAGTCCATACTAACATGCAATTAAATGTTTCATGACTTTAAGTTAATTTTAATTAATAAATTAAGTTTACGACAATTCTACTTCGCTTATTTTAAGGTGTTAATGTTTGCATGTTTGGTAAATAAAGATCGCTATTATTGTAATTATTGAGTTAAGTTTAAAGTTTCTGTTATTACATTTATTCAATTCATTTTTGGGAGTGGTAATAAAAAAAATGGGATTGGTGATAGAATTTACGAGCGGTTGTTAATATATGTCATAATATCTTTATTGTTCGAGACATATTGCCAACAATACTGGTAGAAGCAGCTCTCAGCTGAAACATTTTACAAATTGTTGGCAATTTCGGTCAATATTTAGTAGACTGGAGTAAACACTTTGCTTCACTTCATTGGAAACGATTAACATTTTTCATGCTGACAGTCTTAAATGGTATCTCACATCGTAAGAGGTAATTTTACCTCTGCGGAACTTTGCTAGCGGGTAATAACTAGACACAACTAAAGTTTTAAAGTAGTAAAAGTATCTTACATGAACTCTGCCGGGAATTTATCTCTTGGCCACTGCTAATGAAGCTACTAACAGTGTTAAGCCAGCGAGGCAATCCCATTTGTGCACCACTTAATTTGTAAATTAAAAATTATAATTAATATACAAAGGTCACCTTATCCCTTATGAGAGGTCTCTTCCAGGAACCCTAAAATTGGGAGAATTTAATCAACAGGTGATGTAGGTGCTACATCTATAAGTGTTAATATATATATGAAATGAATGAAATGAAAATATCTTTATTTATAAATTATGCCACACATCACAATATATTTTAGTACATTTTATAATACCCTGCGATGTGTGGCATAACCTAGAAAATGGACCCAGCTCAGCATTTATGCTACACAGTCTGAAGACCATGTAGCGCTGATTTNGGCCGGACTGCCACTTATTGACTCTGTCCACGCCGATAGATGGCGCCAGCGTTCCACAGACATCTGCCCTCCGACATATATATATATATAATTAGACATAAATTTACATGCATAAATACATGTAACAAAGATACTTATATCCGTATTAGACTACAAGCCCATGAAAAAAATTTACCAGTGAAATCAACCAATCAAATAACGCTTAGAAGGCTGTTACTATTTTTTATCCTTATATTTTATTTCTTACCATTGTTAATGAACGGCTACTTTGTACAACGATAATATTTAATAACATTATATCAACGAAAAAGTTGCCGTATATAAATTTATGATCTGACAGCAGTAATAATTGGTAAATCATTAAATGATAATAATCGGTAAATCCTTAAATGAATAATTATTTATTTACACAAATCTTAAATAACATTTTGAAAAAAATGCCGTACAATGGTCCGGAGTGTGTGACCCGACTAATGGTCCGGAGTGTGGGACTCGCGAATGTACGAACTCGCAATACTCAGCGGGACCGTTGGGAGTGAGTATGAGTGGGAGGCTAGAGGTTCGTTGAGGCATTTCTCTCTGGCATCTCGGTTGCAGCTCACAGATATTCTTCAGGGGGAGGAGTTGTATGAACCTCCGCCTCCTATTTCCTGCACTCCTTCGTCGAGGCTGGAGTGTTTCGGCGGCATTCATCCTCTCCCTTTGGTGTGCCTCCTTAACCGAGACGATAGTTTCGCAAATGGAGGCAACCGTTCTCCAGGCCGGCTCTGATAAGTATTACTTCTATGATACTTGTTAATGAGAGGCTGATCAGCGACGTCATAATGAGTCGCTGAGGTCCCCAGGCGGGACATTCTACCACAGTGTGGTGGGCTGTGTCTGACGAGGCACCACACTCGTGACATCTGGCCGAGGGCTCACATTCAACAGCTTGGTCCAGGTATTTCCCGAAGCAACCATGACTGGTAAGCACCAACCTGTAAGAGAGCAACCCGTGCTCTTTGCACAGCCATTTGTCCAGATGAGGGCAGATCGCCCCACTATGGCCACTAGGAAGTAGGGAAAGGGTTGCTAACCTTGGCTTTCGACGCCTGCGCTGAAAATTTGTAAGGTATGGGTAAAGTACCTATACATGTATAAAAAAAAATTCGACTAACGCCGTACAGTAATAAATGACCTAGGCAATATAGGTCATTTAAAACTGTCATTTATTTCTACAATTACCGGCGAATTAATTATTGGTATTCCTGGGGCGGGTGTAGACTTGTTTCTACACTACCATCTGCAAACGGTCTGTATCCCTGGTGCGCAGCGTACTGGGCAGCACTAACAGTGTTCTAAAAGCATTTACTGAAGACTTGATTGCCGGTACTTGAATCATAGGTAAGTGCATGTACTGACAAATCAAGGCTGTCACTTGGAAGGTGAATTGCTTTCAAGTAGGTTAATGTACTGACATTAAGCGAAGATTATTGTTATTAACATATATGATCCTTGTGGTTGAAATAAAAATTAGCCAATGACGCAAGATCGAGCCTTGTGGGCGTTATTCGATGAGACCTATGTCCAGCTGTGGGCGTCTCTAATATACATATCTATGCCACCGAGAAAGCTGGTATATTATTGCGTTTTAACAGAGGCGGGGTCGCGGCGATGTCAAACTCCGGCGCCGCGTAGCGCATCCGCTGGACCAACATCACGTGCACTACCAGCGCTTCCGTCATCTACGCGACCTGCTCGGGTGAGTGCTTTTGCTTCTTTTAGTTCGAAACTTTATCGATGTATCTTACTTTATGTGTATGGTAAAGATTTTAGCAATCTATATAGTCCGTGTCAAGTACTGGCTGACACAATACGATAGTACTGTCTCAACTCGGGCAATCAGAAATATAAGCTACTGTTTCTTTTTAAGTCATAATGTGTATTATCTATGTCGCTTCTCGGTAACGTATTCGTATCAAAATATTCGTTTACTTAACACCAGTCCATAGAAAAAACAATAGATAAATCAGTTACAAAGTGATCGCTACGAACGGTGCCGGTATCGCGTCGAAGGTCATTAAGTTTTTTGTGGTATTTTATAAACTGTGAGTGTTTTTTCGTGATTATTTGAGTTTTTCGTTATATATGTGTTGTGAATAACAATGAAAATCCTTGAGGTAAGTTTTAATTTTTAAGTTATGAGCCTATACTAGATAAGACTTTTTTCACTATCTCAAAGTTTAGCGCAATATACCAGAGTCTTAAATTAAAAAACAAAAGGTAACACTGTATAGTTAAATATTAACAATTAACATAAAAATCATAACATCTTGTAGTCTTTCATGAACATTTAAGTACCAAGAGCCACTTTAGCGTCTTCTGGACCCGCGGGCATGCGATTGTACTAAATTCAATGTACGTCGGAGAGATTACTCATTATTGTTTTTTCTATTTTTTGGCAAGTAATTTAGAAAAAACCCAAACAAAATGTTTTTTCGGACAAGCGAAGAGGTCGCCGTTCTACTGAAAGTAGCCTAGTGTATACATCAGCTTCTTTGTGACAATTTATGTTTCATACCATCTATATTAAATTGGTAATGAGACGGATCGGACACTTAAACATTATGCTAATGTAATTACAATACTGAAATTATACCAACGATTAAAGAGACCGTCATCATCTTTATAAGTTAAAACCTTCTTCAAATTGAAGATGAGCGTTTGTGCAAAATCATTATGTTTTGAAGTATCCTCTTTAAAGACTAATGATTATGGCACTTTCATTTCTACATTGCCCTTGTCCGTTTGTACAAAATATTTCTGTTTTGAATTATTCTCTTTAATAACTAATGATAACAGCAGTTTTACTCCTACATCGTCATAGTCCGTTTGTGCAAAATCTTTGTTTCGAATTATTCTCTTTAATAACTAATTATAATACCAGTGTCACTCCTACATCGTCCTTGTCCGTTTGTGCAAAATCTTTCTGTTTTTAATTATTCTCTTTAATACCTAATGATAACAGCAGTTTTACTACTACATCGCCCCTGTCCGTTTGTGGAAAATCTTTTTGTTTCGAATTATTCTCTTCAATTATTAATGATAATACCAGTTTCACTCCTACATCATACTTGTCCGTTTGTGGAAAATCTTTCTGTTTCGATTTATTCTCTTTAATTATTAATGATAACACCAGTTTCACTCCTACATCGTCCTTGTCCGTTTGTGCAAATTCTTTCTATTTCGAATTATTCTCTTTAATTATTAATGATAACACCAGTTTCACTCCTACATCGTGCTTGTCCGTTTGTGTAAAATCTTTCGGTTTTGAATTATTTTCTTCAATTATTAATGATAACACCAGTTTCACTCCTACATCGTCCTTGTCCGTTTCTGGAAAATCTTTCTCTTTTGCATTGTTCTCCTTAATTATTAATGATTATGGCAGTTTCACTCCTACGTCGTCCTTATCCGTTTGTGCAAAATTCTTCAATTTTAAGTTATCCTCTTTAAATGTTAGTAATTAAGACAGTTCCACGCCTATATCGCCTTTGTTTAGGGTGTAAAAAGGTATTACACATGTTTTTTTGGGTAAAAAAGAATGTCCCTACGTGTCTAGTCAATTGAAAACATACACAGATTTAAATTACTTTTTACCGAAATATCTATATATTTCCAGTTAAGTCCCAAAGAGACTAGCTTAGATGTAGTTGGTGTTATGTTTGTACATACGGTGTAAAAGTAATATTCGTTATGTCCAGAGTTAAACATAAATGTTTTCAAATAAACCGTTAAATAGTTGCAATTATTCGTTAATTGAAGAAATATGTTACTTTATCTTTAGCTCTCTAGAAAAAGGTTACGCTGTATATGGGAAGGTATAAGCATTAATTTTTTGCAGACAAAGTCCCAAACACCAGCTAGTGAAAATACAACCTTTTCGACGATCCCTTATGTCTTGTACACTCTGATAATATCTCCTAATATATAGCTGATACGATTCAAAGTGAAACTCAATAAAGAAACCGTTCAGGGCGAATGATATAATCTTAACAATAATTTTCATCGCGCTCCAGTTAACGTACATATTTGAAATTTATAGCGTATAATGTGGTTTTGTGAATATTTAACTGAGATAAACGTATGCTAATTTCCTCTTTCAGCGTGACTATTATGAATATATGTCGCCGTCTTTGATAAAAGGTATGAGATGGAATATTAAATTTGTTTTTTCGACCATTTCATGATATTACAAACATAATATGCTTGGATAATTATATAAAGTACGTGACAGTATTCAGTTTACGTATAGTAAGTACCAGTCTGTGGCGGTGACCTCTTGACTTGTGGGAGAGCTTATGATTATTTTAAATATCTAAAAAGAATCTATGGTCTAAAACCTTTTGTCCTAAGAGTGAGGAGGCCTGTACCTAGCTGTGGGACTTTAATGAGCTCCTACTAACTTTCTACTAGTAATAATAATAATCATTTATTTGCAAGAATGTTGTACAGCAAGATGGTATAGCAATCGTTATTTATATATACGTTATAAATCATTACATTCAACTTAATAGTATGCAAATATACAATAATCATTCAAAGTATCTAATAATAATCACAATGTCAAAATATAGAAAAAAAGACATTAAATGTCTACATTATATATAAATTGTCACGTTAAATATTCCTTTACATCATAGTAACAATTTTCTAAATGTTTTTTCTCGAGTTTTGTTTTTAGAAGATTTACTGTCAACTGTTCAATTTCTCTGGGCAGCTTATTATATATCTTTACAGCCATCCCAGTAATATTTGTCACGCAAGTGCTGTTGCAGCATTTTGAGATAGGTATAGTTTGCTAGGATATCGTACCGACCTTTCTGGGTTAATTTCACACGTCTCACAATATATGTAGGCACCTCGACTGACACCGACTCCGAATATAAGAATACGAAGAACACTATAAAACAATACGCAATTATTTATTACTTTTTAGAGCATATTAATATATTTTTAAATTGTTTTCAAGGCGGTTCTTTTTTTTGTTAAAATTTATATTTATTATAATATATGTATAAAAATAACTGCCTATTTCAACGCGTTCCCACCTGGACCAATTTCGTTAATCTTTTTTTTGTTCTGATCGTTATAGTAAGGAAAAAATTTAAAAAGTTACGTAGAAAATCGGAAATTATAAGAAAACTGACCCCCCATGTAATCTCCTTAGTGCTTTTGACAATATAAACTTTTTTAATGTAACCTTATAGCGTTTGACATAACTGTCAGAATTTGACAAAAGAGTTACATTACTAATGTTGTTTCGATTGATTTAATGTATATTTTTATATAAAAATATTATTGTTCACTTCTTCTCTATATAAATTATAAGTGTTGTAGATTTCATACCCCTCCGTCCTCCCAATTTTATTAAAAAAAGGTAGAAAGTTTTTGATTCATGTATTAATATATATGTCGGAGAATAAGAGACAACCGAGAAGCATAAAGCACAGGGGCGTAGGGTTCTCCGCCGACATCGTTATTAATTGGATCCATTATTTAATTTCTTATTCTGTGGGCGTTCATGGGTATTGTTGGTGCAATCAAACACTGTATTAATTAACTCGGTTTATAATGTTCAATCACTTAATGTTCCCGATATCAATTTACACAAACTCATTAACACTAATAGCTAGGAACGCGACAGTTTCAACAGTTGACTGTTCCGGTCGAGCGCTACTCGACAACTGCCGAGTAACTCCCGCCGGACTGCCACCATTGACTCTGTCCACGCCGATCGATGGCGCCAGCGTTGCACAGACATCTGCCCTCCGACATATATATTAAATGGGTACGATATAGAGACATTCTTTCATCGTTATATGAACCAAAGTAAAGATTTCATATAATAATATCGTTTTTTAATGACTACAACGTAATTAATAATAGTTACAGAATACAGTCCAAATTGTCTAATTATATCTTAGGACGATGTTTTCCGTATCTTTATATAGTATGTATCTGTATTATTTATGTATAAGTTAATAAACAACTTTAAGTAATGGCGATGATTGATAAATATTTAATTTTATGTTTTTGCACGGCGTGGCACAATTTTTAACGGACTTTTGTTCTATTAATGTTCAATCATTAATTTAAAAGACATACAATATATGCGGCATTCTACGTGCAGAAAATTAACATAAATCTTTACGTTTAAAGCAAACTTAATGTTGCAAAAACAGTTTATGTTGAGTTTTCAAGAAATACATTACGTGCTCCGCTCCGGCACAATGAAGAGCGTCTATAACTAATTCCTTCATTACAACATGGTAATTTTCGACAAAGCTGCTCCTTTGTACTCATCATACACTTTTATAATAGGGGAAAAGCTTCAGATTCCAAAATAATAATGGGTACATACATATAATGTAGTAAACTGGCAATCAAAGTATTGTATAAAAAATCTTGTAAAGGGCTTATTTATCCAAGTTCATTAGGTATATTAATGTATTATAGATTGACAAGTCTATAAATATAATGCATTATCTACTTACATGCAAATAAAGTAGAATATTTTACAAATCAGATTGTATTTGATTAGGATCTTGAATTTATTTACGAGAAAATTAAAAGAGGCATAAATTCTCACAGTAGCGTCGCAATATTTATATTTAATAACATTTTAAATATCCGAGATTGCCGACACGAACGTCTCAGAAATAACAAGATAAAGGGTACCCTTTAACTATTTTTTTGAAAATCATTAAAAAATAAATAAATAGGATTTCCATTATAAAAGGTCGATATCCAAACTAAAATATTCTTTACTTCCAGTAAACTCTTTTTGTCAATGACTCTACTACCGGTTCACAACCTACAGACTAGATGGAGAAGAATCCGGCAAGAAACTCCATAGTCTTTTACTCTTTTGTTTTCATCATCAACATCCATTTTCATTAAATAAAAACAAATATTACACAATTATCATTATTACATATTAAAAAGACATCAATATTAATTTAAAGAAATACTTAGCTTAGCTTAGCTTTGTATGGCAGAGAAGCCCTTTTTATGACACTACTAACTTAAAATACAATAATTCGTAGCTAACGTTGATTAAAAACTGCCGTCTCGACTAACTTTTAGGACTGTTTATACATTTGTCGTTAATGATGCCATTAGCATAAACCACCAATGGCAGCGTTTGGCGGCAAATATATTTCTTAATTATCTTATTTATTAAGAAACTTCCATTCCCCGTTAGTATTTAATAGTTACAATTAATATAATTTAAGTAATTCTAATCGTTAACAATGTTTACAAATTCACCAATGGGAATGATATTGCGAAGGCCATTCTTTTCGTGAAGGTTATTCTTTGTAAGAATACGATTTAGTCAAATGACGAACCGTATCCTTTATTTAAAATGTTATTCTATTCGAAATATATCATACTAAATATTATATATGTCGGAGGGCAGATGTCTGTGGAACGCTGGCGCCATCTATCGGCGTGGACAGAGTCAATAAGTGGCAGTCCGGCCCTTCTCGGTAGTTCTCGAGCGGCGGTCGGCCGGAGTGGTCGACTATTGAAACTGTCGCGTTCCTAGCTTTTATTCTTAATAAGTTTGTGTAAATTGATATCGGGAACATTAAGTGATTGAACATTATAACTCGAGTTACTTAGTAAAGTGTTTGATTGCACCAACATTACCCACGAACGCCCACAGAATAAGAAATTAAATAATGGATCCAATTAATAACGATGTCGGCGGAGAACCCTACGCCCCTGTGCTTTATGCTTTTCCGTTCTCTCTTATTCTCCGACATTACAGGACCTGATAATATACTACTAATTAAATATTTGATTTATAGACATTAATACTGGAATATATGCCTCATAGAAATGAAAGCTCAGACACGTGATGTTGGAATTGTATTTGTTTCTCAAGTTTCATTAATTTTTAGAAAGTAAATTTTGATTTCGTTTGTTTAATTGGAGGAGGGATATTATTCAAACATTTAGTGGTGGAGTAAATGAATGAACCTTTGAAAGCAGTATTGTGAAATGGTATTCGAAATTGACTGCGATATATCAGTTTTCTATTAAATCCAAAGGTAATCACACAGTTCCATATGGATACCTTGGCTTTTGTCCTTCTTTGAACCGCCTCAGACATATTTCTAAGAAGTTTTGTTACAAAGCGACCACACTTGGCTAATAAGCAAATGGCTTGCTTTAACAGTCCACATGCTTTGTGTATTGTGACCGCGATATTTTCTTTGCTGTCTTAGGGGAGATTTTTATGACAGCGTGTGTGTAGTTTGAATAAATTTTATTATATATTTTTAATACATAAAAATTTTAACAAAAACAGAACCGCCTTCAAAACAGACTTACAAATACATTAATATGCTCTAAAAAGTAAGAAATAATTGCGTATTCTATTATAGTGTTCTTCGTATTGTTATATTCGGAGTTAGGAGGTGCCAAGACATGATCATACCAGTGGGTAGATTTCGCTTACAGGGTCACCTTCGATCTAATCTACCACTAGTAACTTTTCTAAATTGTCGACGAGTAATGTGATCAAAGTGGGGAAGAATTATTTTTAACCGACTTTAATTTTTAACCGACTAAAAAAAGGACGAGATTATCAATTCGTCTGTGTGTTTTTTAAATTTTATATTTGATCACTCATAAGTTTCGACTGGGTGAACTGATCTTGACGATTCATTTTTTATATAAGATATAGTGCTTGTTGTGGGATCCTACTTATATAGCAATAGGCGCACACGCGGGAGACACCTTTAGTGACGCCGACACCAAGTATAAGAATACGAAAAACTTTAAAAAAAGAATACGCAATTATTTTTTCCTTTTGATTTTTTGTATTTGTCTTTTGTTGTCTGATGTACTTAATTTTTGAGTTGACTGACACTAGATTTCTTGGCCTTCGTGGCAATCGTAGAAGCTTTATAAAATCAGAAAATGTTTTAAAAGTTTCGGAATTAGATATTAACTAAGAAAAAAGTTGTTTCTTCAAGTCCTCAGAGAACACTCTGAAAGTCCCCGTGGTAACAAGCTACAGCTAGTTAGTTTTCCAGCGTGTCATGAATATTCAACATTTGCCCAACACACTTATGATTTTTACATCGTCCTGAGCTTGGGTCAAAGGAACGCCTAAGGACTCTTAACTATGGATACCGCATCTCTTCGAGTTGATTTCGAAATAAAAGCAAATACTTAAAGTTATACGTTTTTATGAAATAATAATGAGATTATTCACATGTATTTACACAAAAAATCAGTAAAGTTGGCGCCTCCGATATTACATAGATTATTTAATAAATACCTCTTAACACAGTTAAGTGGATAAAGGAAGAGATCCCTGTTTATGTCGCTAAAATTTTCTTCAGATTGACATTTTTAAATTTGTTATATCTTTTTAATGGAATGTCCGATTTTAATAATATAGATAGTAGTTTACAGGTATTGAAACGGTCTTCAATAAAATATTTTATTAGATAAGGATAAATACAGAGGTATGAATAATATGGTTTGATTATTGTCGGCACTTTTATTAACTTTTAAATGTAAAAAAGTAGCTATAGTGGTGTAACTACAATAGTTGGACATATAGTATCGCGTACTTTTTTTGAAGACATTATTACTATTTTATAATAATTTATGGTTTTATCATAAATAGTTACTCAAGCGCACGCGATGACAGTTTTTAAAACGCTTTTATTAGCTTGGGCTGTATGTATGTATGTAACTGTGTATCGGAATCTTTGAGCGCGATTTTTAGCTATCTCCAGAAGTCTAATTAATTGGAAACTTTGCATACGTATTAAGTGCCAATGACAATGCAATAATTCGTAAACAATTTCTCATTATCCTTGTTGGGGCTTGTTTCTTTTGATAGATCCTCTATGAGGGAGTGAAAGGGACAGAGCTAGTTCACGATGTGCCGTCTTAGATAAGTCGAGTAAAGCTGTTTTAGATTATTATCGTTGAGTATACTTGTACGATTAGAGTATTTTCAATACAATCAAAAGATTAGAAATAATAAAATAATTTATTGGTCAATATACAAATACCGAAAATTAATTATATAAACAAGACCGGTACTCTAATTAACTAGACGTGTGGAAAAATACTAAATCGTACTAAAAAATAAAAAATAAATAATAGTTTCAAAAAGACGTTATAAAAGCGTCGGTTTTCTACAAAAGAGTGCTTTTATAAAAGCCGTGCTTGACATATTAAAGGTTACAATCATTCTATTGGCAACTGTCTATGAAAGAAGAGTTGTGAGAATGTTGTTAAATGCACCCCACGCTTTTAACTCTGAATTCAATGATTCTATTTATAACTTATTATTAAAAATTATTTTGTAGCTTTTAGTTCGGTTTGCTATAAAAGCGTGTTTTTTTAAACTATTATTTATTTTTTGTGACTAATTTTTTACACCTTGGGTTATATTAATGCATTTTTATTAGGGATCTCAATTTTTTTGAGAAAGTAATATAGCTTATGGGGCTCAGGGAAAATGCAGCTTTGTAATGGTGAAAAAAATGTTTAGATCGGTCCATTACTTTTGCGTGGAAACATTACAAATGCATACTTACATACAAAAACACAAATGTTTCCTCTTTATAAAATTTGTTTACTAAAAGACCATATTTATATTTTGAACACATAAAAGTAGTTATGTATATAAGTTCATACAAAAATTTATGTTATATTGTGAATCACTAAAACTCAATCTCACGTGAAAAGTTCAACGATTGGCTTTGGCGAAAGCTCTTATACAGGAACAAGACACAATTTGTGACTTCCGCAGGTTATGTAAGAAGTTTGAATAATTTTTTCACTAGAATTTTTAATTTTACTTTTCCAACAACAACTGTCGAAATTAATAATTACAGTGCTCAATTCGCTAGCACTTCATTATTAGTAGAGCCTACCACGTGGAGTAGCGCGTTTAGTCTATCCTCTAAAAACCCTCTCTCCTATGAATGAGATAGCCTGTGCACAGCAGTGGGAAGTTAATGGGCTGCTAACGACCTTACCTTCTACCCTATCAGTAGTAGGAGTTCTGGACTCTATTTCTTTGATGTGTGAATAACTCACCGTTTTCCCAGCGAAAGAAAAGGCCTGGCAATCAATATATTTCATAAAAATATGATTCAACAACCCATATATGTTTAGGTATTTACGACATGCAATTAAACCTATACTTTACTCATACAGCTTGCAATAAAAAATTCTAATAATGATAAGTAGTTTTTTCCTTTTTTATTAAGACAGTTTAACACCATAGATTTTTATCAAAAACAATTGTTTCCTATACCCATTGCTTATATGCAAGCCATATATAGAGATAAATTTTATAGTAACGTACAGTTGGAGAGTTAAAATTTAATAAGATACCTGTGGGACTAATTTCAAGAAATCGGATGAAGCTAACTTGACGACAACTTCGAGACCGTGATAGGAATTTCACTATCAGGGACTCTTAAAGAATTTTAATATAATGGATATAGATTTATAATGGATTTCAGTGATTTTAAAGTCTTGTTGAAAAGAACGAGATATTACGAGATTTAATAACCAACCAAAAAACAAAAGTAAAGTACCAGCAATAGTAGAATCATTTTCTAAGCTTTAATCACAGGCCTTTTTAAAAGTATATCTTGATGTTATTGAAAGTGTTCATGCGCAATGCACTTTGAATTCCCAATAGTTTTACAGCAATAAAGTCTTCGAACTGACTGACACAATGGCGTTCAGTGAATGGGCCACGGTTGATCTGCATAAAAGTAGGCAAAAGTTGTATGAATTGTATGCTGAGCGTCAGTACAACACTAGTGTAGAGTTCAGGGATTATGTGAGATTATTTTCCAAGGATTTCAAAAAGAAATGTGTTTTTGCTAAATCGCAACACATAAAATGTAAGATAAAAAATAGTACTAATATAATTAAAACAACTTGGAAAATAATTAATGATGAAACAGGAAAAGCAACTCCGCGTTTTGATGAATTTCATTTAGATTTAGAGAATAAAAAAATTTCGTCAGACTTAGAGGTTGCTAATACTTTTGAAGAGTTTTTTACAAAAATTCCTGTCTCAACTACGAAATCACTGAACTCCTCACCTTCCATTGCACTCTCTTGGCTAGCTGATAGCTTGCCCCAATGTCATAGTACTTTTAAATTCAGTCGTGTCGATGCCTCTGATGTTATTAAGTCATTTAATTTAATTAATAACAAAAAAACTAACGATTTGTGGGGTTTGTCAGTTAACCTTGTAAAATCATTAATTGACATCGTTGCACCAGACATGGCGGTAATTTTTAACAATTGTGTAGATTGTGGTGTATTTCCTGACTTAATGAAGTACAGCAAAATAATACCGATNAATCCATGACAAAGTGACGGAACTCTTCAATTCTTAGGAGCAAATGAACGATACTCGACAGAATCTTCTATAGGCTATCCAGATATTTGAGTCGCCTACCGGAACTTCGGTTTGTTCAAGTGCTAGTTGTAGTTAAATATGAAGATCACTGGATCTTCTCAACGGCTTACAGTAAGGGTGCAGTTTATGGCAGAAAATATAAGTGTCTGTAATCAATTAGTAATGAGCTTACATTTGTTGCTGCATTGCAATACGTTTACTTCAGATTCACTAAAAATCCAAAAAATAAATAAAAATTTTAACAAAAAAAGAACCGCCTTTAAAACAGACTTACAAATATATTAATATGCTCTGAAAAGTATGAAATAATTGCGTATTCTTTTATAGTGTTCTTCGTATTGTTATATTTGGAGTCGGTGTCAGCTGAGATGCCTACGTATATAGCTATAGGCGGGAGAGACGCGGGAGATGCCAAGTAGACCTGCGAGATACCTGGCTTGACTGACACCAACTCCGAATATAACAATACGAAGAACACTATAAAAGAATACGCAATTATTTCTTATTTTTTAGAGCATATTAAAATATTTGTGTCTGTTTTGAAGGCGGTTCTTTTTTGTTAAAATTTTTATTTATTTTCACGTCGGTTAAAAATGATAAGAACGCCTTGTTTTAAACCGTAACAATTTGATTGTTTTTCCAAAAAAGTACAATAGGTTCTCATGCAATTTACTATATTTCTAATGGTAATTTCTATATACATTGCAAGAATACGATAACATAAAAAAAGCTAAAAGCGCGTGCGTACAAAGTACACATGTCAGTAGTGAAACTTCTTTGGAAAACTAAATTTTAAGTCTTGTTTACATTTATACAAATCTAAAACTTTAGATTTACGAAATTTAGAGAGAGGGAAAAAGAAAGATAAAGAAAAGTAATACAAATAATTAATTTAAATCTCAAATGAAGAATTATAAATAAAAATGCCGCGTTGGCCAATATTAGAAATTATTAGTTAAATTTTGTTTTAGAATTTAAAATTTAGAAAAGAGAATTTATGAAATATTTTTAGTTTTTATTTTAGGAAAAATAGTACAATAAATTATGAAATGACGTGTAGCAAATTAAAATGTCTAATAAAACTACCTAACCTTCGAACGCATTAGCATAAAAAATGCTGCACATCTTCGTGACGCTAATCGCGTTTTATCCGTAACAATTTTGCCCTCACGCGCTTAAAGAAGTTTCACTTCAAAACAACACAACTAATATCACAAATATGTGGTCATGGTGTCATGATGTCATGAAAGTACAGTAAGGTCAATAAAAACGAGTTATATTCAAAACTGGAGATTTTTTTGTGTATTTTTTTTTGAGCGTGTGCTAAGCTTTACTATAAGCCGTTTCAGGATTCTGCACTCTTTATGGGACACCCTGTATATGATGGTACGTCATACGATCTTATATTTAGAAAATAAGTTGCTGCAATACTCATCGTTTCGCCCCACCCGGTCACTGTTGCGAACTCAGCACTTGAAGTTGTAGACGAGTACATCTACCTGGGACACAGGATCTAATTGGGTAGGTCCAACTTCAAAAAAGAGAACAACCGACGGATCCAAATCGGTTGGGCAGCGTTCGGAAAACTACGGGACATTTTTTCATCCAAAATTGCTCAGTGCCTGAAAACTAAGGTCTTCGAACGGTGCGTGTTGCCAGCGATTACATTTAGTTCCGAGACATGGCCGCTGACTATGGGGCTCGTAAGAAGACTCAGAGTCAATCAGCGGGCAATGGAGAGGGCTATGCTCGGGGTTTCCCTGCGTGATCAAATCAGAAATGAGGAGATCCATAGGAGAACTAAAGCCACCGACGTAGCCTACCGAATCGCAAAGCTGAAGTAGCAATGGGCAGGGCACATAGTTCGCAGAACCTATGGACGTTGGGGCTGGAAGGTGCTAGAGTGGCGGCCTCGCACCGGAAAACGCAGAGTCGGCAGACCCCCCACCAGGTGGACCGATGAAATCAGGCAGGTTAATGGCAGCCGCTGGATACAAGCGGCGTAAGATCGGGCCCATTGAAATTCTTTAAGAGAGACCTTTGTCCAGCAGTGGACGTCCATCGGATTGAGGCGACGACGCAGTCAATACTCATCGTTTCTCAAAACGGAATCTGTAACATTGGTATAACATTTTAATCACAGAATAAATTGAAAATGTGGCTAACTTTTTCACGTTTAATTAAAACGTAGTTGAACTTATATCATATTTCATGTAATTATATCATGTTTCATTGCAAGCGATGACGAAGATAAACGAGCGTACATGATGTGACATATTAACGACTGTAATACGTGTAATGAAACATGTTGCGAGAAATTTAAAATAACATAGCGTATGTTATTGTTAAAACACTAGAGCTTTATGTCATCATTATTAAAATTCAAAATATCTTTATTCAAGTAGGATTCAAAAGTGCTACAAAACTTTTGAATCGTTAAATTTCAATGTGTGACTAATGATAATATTAAAGAACCACTTATAATCTAAAGTTACGAGGGTTCCTTCGCGCTCTGATCTGAGGAGAGCCCACAAGAAACTTCTTCTTCCTCTATGATTTATGGCTCTTTGTATTAATAGCAGTAATTCTGCCCATATCGGCGTAGTGGAGAAGACAGCATGAATGAGGTTATATAAATTGATTATTACTTCAAAGTAGAAATGACTGGAGTTGCCATATTATACATGCAGGACTAACACATCATCGCTACAAACAAACAGAACAAACAATTAGAATTATAGATATTATCAACCAAATTGTTATTAATATCAATGTATACCCTTATACCATAAGTAAATTATTTTGATCAGTCTTCACCAACAAACTAAAATACCTTCCTTATAACTTTAAAAAACACAAACTTAATCGGGTGTATGTTTTTGAAGTGCAACTTCTTTAGGCGCAAGGGTAAAATTTTGATGGATTGATTAGCGTCACGAAGATATGCAGCGTTTATTCTGCTAATTCGTTTGAAGGTATTTTTTTGTCGCTGGGAAATGCATTTACGCATCCCGACTAAAGGTCGGGAGTGTGGGACTCCGTGAGGGTACAAACTCGCAATACCCACTAAAACCCAGCGGGACCGCCATCAACCATAAGTGGGGAGCCAGAGGTTCGTTGAGGCATTCCTCTCTGGCCCCTTGGTTGCAGCTCACAGATATTCTACAGGGGGAGGAGTTGTACGAATCTCCACCTCTTGTTTCCTGCACCCCTTCGTCGGGCCTGCTCACTGGTAAGTATTGCTCCTATAATACTTGCCAGTGAGAGGTCTGTGCCGATCAGCGACGTCAAAATGAGTCGCTGAGATCCCCAGGCGGGACATTCTGCCATAGTGTGGTGGGCTGTGTCTGGCACCATAATCATAACATCTTGCCGACGTTTCACAGCCAATAGTTTGGTACAGGTATTTGCCGAAGCAACCATGACTGGTAAGCACCTGTACCAACCTGTAGGAGAGCGATCCGTGCTCTCTACCCAGCCATTTGTCAAGATGAGGACAGATCACCCGTATTATGGCCCCGCCCGGTGCTGGGGACCCGAGACCCTCCTTCCATCTTCGGGTCAAGGCTCTGGTAGCTAGAACCCTGACCCTCCTTATCTCGTCAGCGTCTGGTGATTCGCCTCTGGTTCTCGCGGCTGCTCTACACTGGTAAGCAGCCGTGAGAACTTCCACCCTGAGCTCCCATGGGGATCACCTGCCAGGAGTGTCGCTGCCGTCCATGACACTGTACGGTACCCCCGTATAGCTCTGATCTCTATAACCCTCTGGGGATTCGTTTGAAGGTTAGTTTTAATATTTACAATTAACATGTGGTATTTTCATTTGCCACTCGTCTTTTAATCACTTAATATACAATTTTAGATAAAATATTCCTCTCAATTTTAAATCTAAAAACAAAATTTAATTAATAATTGCTAATATTGACAAAAAAACACGTGGAATTTCCCCTTCCTCTTCCCTCTTCTTATAGATTTGTAGAAATATAAACAAGACTGTAAAATTTGTTTGCCAAAGAAGTTTCACTTCTGACATGTGCACTTTGTACGCGCGCACTTTTAATTTTATCTTCTAAGTAGTCCTTCAAATTATATAATGATTTCTCAATTAGTTTTCTTAAACATACTTAGTAAAATCTTTGTAACCTCTGGGAGCTTATTATAGAAACGTATACAGTTACCCTTGAATGAATTATCAGTTTTATACAGTCAAGTAGAATTTACAGCAATTTTATTTTTATTTATTATTTTATATGAGGCGTATTCACTTTTTTTTCGTAAAAGATTTGATATTTTTATGGACGTACAACTAGTACTAGTAAAGCTCAAATATACGGAGAAGTTAAGCTTTCGTGAGAAGTTAAGTTTGCTTATAACGACTTATGAAAGCAAATACGTAGTAACTCGTAAAATGTTGCTAGAAATTAACTTAACGGTAATGCCGCTAAAGTCAAATACCAAAATGGTATCGACAAATAATAACTAGTACATAAGTATGGTATTTTTGTTATTTTTAAAGTTTTCCTGTTCTGATAAATAGTTTTAAAACATATTATGAAAAATACAGCCGCCGTAATGACTCATCACGATATCTCTGGAACCATAAGGCGTAGAGACTTGAAATTTGGTAGGAATATTCCTTTTGCTGAGTAGAGGTCAAATAAGAACGAATTTTATGAAATTACACCCCAAGGAGATTTGCGGGGGTGTTTATTATTGACACATCATGATATCTCTGGAAGTACAAGGCGTAGAGACTTGAAATTTGCTAGGAATATTCTTCTTGCCGAGTAGAGGTCAGCTAAGAACTGATTTTATGAAATTCCATCCCAAGGAGGTTTGCGGGAGTGTTGACTATTGACACATCATGATTTCTCTGGAACCATAAGGCATGGAGACCTGAAATTTGGTAGAATATTCCTTTTGCCGAGTAGAGCTCAGCTAAGAAGGGATTTTACGTAATTCAACCCGTTTAGGGGGTTTGGCTATATATATTTGGTATGACTGCCTCATTGGTCTAGTGGTTAGCATGTTCGACTACAGACATGAGGTCCTGGGTTCGAGTCCCGGGTCGGGTCAATTCAAAAATCGATATTGAGTTTTCTATTAAGATTTTCTCAATAAAGTTGGGAAGTTGGCGGTGTGATCCACCCCCGTGCCTCGGAGAGCACGTTAAGCCGTCGGTCCTGCGCCTGATCTCTCTCCGGTCGTGTCGGATTCCCATCACATCGGACTATGAGAGTGCACTTGTGTACTATGCCTGCCAATCCGCACTGGAGCAGCGTGGTGGGTCTCTGAAAAACCCTCGCTTCTCGAAGTGAGGAGGCCTGTGCCCAGCAGTGGGTCGTAAAAAATACTCTTAAATTTCATTTCAAGTATACCAGTCAGTTAAATAATATCAGATTTAGTTACAGAAAAATGTGTGAATTGTTAAGAATATGATATAAATGTAAGGAAGATTAGAATGTAGGTTGGTTATTGAAATAAAAGAAATTCGTGAAGAATAAAAATATTTCATATTATATTATAAATATTTGTTACCTCATATCTTCCAACTGGGTGAACCGGAATCGTTGATTCTTTTTTTATATGAAAGTTTGTGCTTGTCGTAGTGTCCCATTTTTTTAGTCCAGTTCTGATGATGGCATCAATGGGAAAACCGGAAGGTCTTAAATTTGCATTAAGCATGTGCGCGACAAATGGACGAATAACTCCAACTCAATAAAGACCACGCCAACCGGTTTCGATGATCGTTTTTTATTGGAATGGATATACTTTAAGTTATGTTTGATGATAGTTTGCTTAGGTTTTGATCATTGGATCCATGACAAAAAGGCTATCCAGATATTTGATACACCTACCGTAATGTCGGTATGGTCAAGTGATTGTCGTAGTTAAATATGATCATCAATGGAACTCCTCAACGACTTGTGAGAATATCTAACTGTCTGTAATCAAATTGCAATGAGCTTTCATTTGTTGCCTTGCAATATTTACTTGAGGTGTTGTGTTATGTGGAGCTGGTAGCCGAGCGAAAGGGGGGGGGGGGAAGATTTTATGTATATGTATTTGCGTATTAGTAATGAGCTCGATTACCATAATGTAAATATCACTTAGTGAAGTTCTTTCATTTAAACGGTGCTGTCTCATATGAATAATACAGATTTTTATTTACAATTCATCTTTTGAGATTTCAATAACTTATTTGTATAAATTGTCGACACTTAATATTTTAGTGACAATTAAATTCATCAAATTCCTACCATATTTTCCTTTTCACTCCCTCCTTAGTTTGCGAAAGAAGTTTCATTTCTGACACGTGTACAATTTTTTCAACATATACGATTTCGCAATCTTTATATTTTTATCTTATTACGCTTTGGGAGAATAAGGACACATATCAAAAAAGCCAATATTACATGAGAATAGTTTGACTTTTAAAACGTTAAGTAAGACATCGATTGGAATATTTAACACAAGCAATTATAGACGTAGTCGTTAATTAATAACGTTAATTAGTCGCAAGCTATACTTTACATGTCGTTCTTGTTGTGTTAGCAGGTTTGAAACAAATAAGATAAGTCGGTTATCAGTTCCAGAAGTGTTTGCGAATGAAGCGGCTGCGTAGAAGGCGCTTGCGACAGTGACGCTCGTGTAATTTATGAGTGCCGCGTGTGTGAAGCGATACGGCACGCCGCTCGCTGTGACACACCGTTGTACCTCATTTTATTAATGTTACCACTGTGCCACTTTAAAATGTATATTAAATAACACTAGCTACACTCTGAAATTGATAAATACCTGTTTGTTTTGCTTGGAAACCCACTGACGAGGCTGTGCACCCACTAATAATAATAATATGTTTTTATTGCAGGCCCTCAAGGTGCCCATATTATTTTACATACTTAATATCTAAGAATAACATAAAAATACGAAATACTGTTAGTTATACAGACTTATTCTATGTTATTATAGCTTATTTAGTACGCTTAGGCTAATATACTTAATTATGGCCTAATTATCTTAGCCTCTTACCGTGACTCCCCCGAAATCCGGCGTGTACACCATTCCAGTGCCTCTAGAGAGGGCTATCCAGCTTGTTGGCAAAAAACTAAAACCCAGCCATCCTTCGTCATCCTTAAGTTGGGCACTATATCTTTTGCGCGATCAAATATCATGTCCCGGGTCAAGTTGAATCGAGGTTCAATACAGTAGGAGGAGGCATTCAAATCCTCACCTTCTGCCCCTTAACCTCCGGATAGCAGTAACCAATCAAGAGAACTCTTAAGTAGGGTTAGACTTCCTACGCTAGATCCCACATTAAAAATAAACTTTTAGATAAAGACTGCGCCGCAAATTAGAATAGTAAGTTAATATAACAAAATATTTTAAAAAAGCTGAACTTCATATATTGAAAGACTGCCAAATCATTTAAATAGATAATTATGAAACATATGTCTTCCCACGATGGCGTTTTTTAATGTTTCCGATATTTCGACCCAGTTGCATGGATCGTGGTCACGACGAGGATCAGATACGTCACGATCCATGCAACTGGGTCGAAATATCGGCAAAATTAAAAAAAAACGCCACCGTGGTATGTACCCGTTCAAATAGTCAATATGTTAATAAACCACGAAAATTTAAGTTTAAAACATATGTCTTCCCATTACTTTCTTTTGTAACTGTAGAGTTAATTTCATAAATATTTATATTACTATTTTATGTATAGTTCTAAAATAGTTTAGTTATATTTATATTTTTCAATAAGGTATGCTTCTAAATGAATGTCCAAAATTGTGCATGCTGAGTTAGCCTGTAAGTGGGGTATACAGTATATTCTCTATTAATATTATGTTAAGTTACATTTTATATTGTTTACAACGTTGGCTTTCTAATACATAAATAAATAAAAGATAATAACCTCCCGCTCCTTTAGTGACGCATTGCAGGAGGCTACCTCTCTACATCCGGTTTCACTGGCAACCATTGCACCTGCTATGCTGATTAGAGAGAGGTTTTTCCCAATCTATGATGGCAGGAGTTCCCGTTGAGATCTCCAGGGCGGGCATTCTGCGTAGTAATGACGGGAACAGCGTCGTCTTCGTTTCAACCGATGGACATCCACTGATGGACAATGGTCTTTCATAATGAATTCCACTACCCGTGACCCGCCTGATCATCGGTAGAGCTAAGAATAGCGGGGCTGCCGAGGATTGGGGGCCGTTTCTGCCTTGTGTTCATAAGAGGATTATGCCAATAATTACCGGTTGGTGGTATTTGGGCCAACAGTTGAAAGTGGTTATGTCAAAGCAGTGTGTACCACGTTCAGGTGAGGTTGACAGTTAGGAAGACAGACGATTGCTTGCAGATAATTCCCGAAACAATAATGTCAGGTGAGTACCTGCACCATTCTATATGAGAGCGTTCCATGTCTCTTGGACAACAACTACAGTTATAAAAGAGCACGAAACTCCACCACTGTCGTCACATATGCTGTGGTCGAGATCCTTCCTCCGTTTTATCATCACAGTCTTTTCGGCTCGGCCTCGTATTACCAGGCGATGCTCCTCTAATGATCGCATCGTATCCCATTGAGGATCGTTCGTCAGGAGAGTTGCTGCCGTAAAGACACCGATCCATATCTCCGGATCACCCAAAACTGGACGCAACCATAAAAAATAAAACAAAAAAGGTTAATAAACAATTCAACTTCTGCAAAACGCAAAAGATTATTTCACTAGTTCCCCAAAAAAAGGTGTCGTCTTCATCTTATATACTGCTTTAAGCTACTTCCTTCTTAATAAGCAAAACCATTACTAATACACTTATTCTCTATAAAAAAGGGCTCGACATCGATTCCTTTTTATAGAATAAAGGCTGTAATTCAACCAGAGGCATACTTATAAGGAGTCAAAAAAGGTGGTCGTCGTTCAGAATTATTTCATTTAATACAATTACAGTACTGTAGACGAAACCGATGAGCACAAAAGTCCCGGAAGATCAGACGCAGCGAAGTCCCTAATGCTTCTATTATAGTGGAATTATCATTGGCGCAATATGAAATCGGGGAACGAAAGCAGATATCCGAACAGATAATGGAAACTTTTGTGAATGAACGAACTAGCTTTATAATAATCCCCAAGGTTTCCAGTATTGTTTGGTTCTGAATCTTCAATATGGATATTTTTCGCATTAAATTCACTAACAAAAATCCTTAAATTTCATTCGTTACTATAGAAGGAACAAGAATTTTACTTCATGTAAGAATTTAACTAGGGAGTTCTTACTTCTAGAGTTATTTTCCGATATTAATGATTTAATATAATTCCACAGTAATAAATAAATTAAAGCATCCATCCATCCATTAAGCACGAACTTCTGTAATTCGTTACATAGAAAGAAAGATTCAAATCTTTTACTTAAACTTTCAATAGAAGTCACTGTACAATTTTTCACAGAATAAATTACATTGATAGATGTATATATGATAAAATATGATGAACTGGTTTATTATGAAAACAAATAAAATAAAAAGAAGTCAATTTGTATATAAGACTTATTTACATCAAGTGTGTTCGTTGTTGTTGCTTCAACCGATGGACGTCCACTGCTGGACATAGGTCTCACGCAATAACATCCACAAGGCCCGATCTTGCGCCGCCTGGCTCCAGCGGCTACCGGCGACCCTCTTTATATCATCAGTCCACTTTGTGGGGGTTCTGCCTACACTGCGCCGTCCGGTGCAGGGTCGCCACTCCAGCAACTTCGGCCCCCAAAGTCCATCAGTCCTTCTTACTATGCGCCCAGCCCATTGCCACTTCAGGTACGCGATTCGTAGGACTATGTCGGAGACTTTTGTTCTACGAGGGATCTCTACATTTCTAATTCGATCACGTAGAGAACCTCTCCATCGCACGCTGAGCGACTCTGAGCTTCCGCATGAGGCCCATAGTCAGAGACCACGTCTCAGAACCGTAGGTCATCACTGGCAACACGCACTGTTCGAAGACTTTGGTCTTCAGGCACCAAGTGTATTTACTACAAATTAAACAAAATTATTAGAATTTGAGCGAACGAAAACTATTTTACTAACAATTGAATATTTTAGCATGAGTTATAATGTATATGTATACAGTGAGAAAGTACACTATTAATAATATAATTGAAATAACATTTTTGTCATTAACAAAATACATTTGTATAGTAATATAAGTAAAACTATTATTATAAAGAGGAAATATTTGTGTTTTTGTATGTAAGTAAGGTTCCCAAATAAAAATTACTGGACTGATTTTGAAAATTTTTTAACCATTAGAAAGCTGCATTTCCATTAAGCGACATAGGCTATAAAACTTTCTAAAAAGACATAGGGAACCCTAACAAAAACGCACTAATGTAACGCAATGTGTGAAAAAATTAGTCGCAAAAATCTCTCATCGCGTGCGATGGGGAAAATATTTATGATAAAACAATAAATTGTATCATATTATAGAATATACTAATATCTACAAAAAAGTCTGCCACATTTCCAACTACTGTAATTATGCCACTATAACTGCTTTCGTGCATTTTAAAAGTTTATATACATACCTCTGTATTAAACCTTATCCTATTAAGTGATATTCTGTTAAAGGCCGTTTCAATACTTCAAATTATTAAAATCGGACATTCTATTCACAAGATATAACGAAATTAAAAACTTCAACCTCAAGAAAGTTGTAGTGACCCTTACAACTGGGCCTGCGAATGGTGACTTAGCTCATATTCCAAGGACACCAATGATACCTTTTTTAAATACATTTATATTTTTAAATGTGTTCATGTCGGACATTCTACATAATAAGTATCTAATAATCTCACAGGGCTGCCTCATTGGTCTAGTGGTTAGCATGTTCCGCCACAGACATGAGGTCCTGGGTTCGAGTCCCGGGTCGGCCCCATTCAAAAATCGATATTGAGTTTTCTATTAAAGTTTTCTNCAGTGGGACGTTAAAAGGGCTGCTACTTACTTTTTTGAATCTCAAAGGACGTAAAACTACTATCTATAAACCGACTTAGTAGACTTTCCACTACCACGAGATCGGTATCTACGCGAATGAAACCGAATATTAGTATTTCTTTTGCATCAAAGACTTATTTAAATATAGGCTATATTGAAACCGTTGCTTTGTCGAAAGCTTCGAAATATTTAAAAGCCGTCGTCAAAGTATATTCTTATCAGAATATAGCAAGTTTTACCTTAAATCATGAGTAGATTAATTTCAAAATATAAATTAATTGCAGTATGGGAAATAATGTCATACCAACAATATTCTTATCCGTACTTGAGATAAGTATACCAAGCTTCTATATCAAGCTTGGAGGAGTGTCACGAGTGTGGCGCGGTGGAGGACACTACTGAACACACACTCGCTGTGTGTCCGCGGTGGGCTGACCAACGAACAGCACTCGTGGCAGTTGTCGGAAACAACCTTTCTCTACCCGCTGTGGTTAACGCTATGGTAGGTACGAAAGTCTGTTGGGAGGCGATGGTCTCCTTTTGTGAAAATTTCATGTCGCGGAAGAAGGCGGCGGACCGTATCAGAGAGGTGGATGTCGACGATTCCGCCATGCGTAGGAGGAGGCCGGGGCGTAGACGGACGGCCCATGATCGACATTTGCCCCCTTAGGGTTCGGTACGAGGCCTGATGCCGATGTTGCGGACGAGAGCTGCGAGCCTCGCCCCCCCCCCCTCCTCTCCACACCTACCTCACGTCACCTTCGCTCTCCCTATCATTCGCTCGGAACGACCGTGTGTGCGTACCGGATGAAGGATTTGTATAAAAGGGTTGGACACATTCGCCTTAGACTCCCAATCGGATTAGATCCCATACTAAGGGCGAATTGTGGTCCTGAAGAGCAGCAGACGAACCGAACCTCGAAGACCCAAGCCCGAACATTGACGAATAGAACCCGTATGACCCGAACGAACCATTGCATTGAACCTGGAATACAGTCCACTGAACCCGGGGGGATTTTCCTGAACCTGAATCCCTCCCCAACAGGGGGGAATCTTGTAAGGCACATCGTAGGCGGGAGTGCGGACGTATTCCGATCCCGTGCCTTCACCAGCGAATGTAGGGAGGAGCATCGTCAGGTTTTAGCCAGTAAAAGTCCGGCATAGCTTGCAACGGCTCCCCGTGCTGGTGCAGGTATCTACAAGCCGCCGTTAAAAAACAAGTATATCAAGCTTACTACCAAAGACTCGGAGTTAATATAGAGCTCCTGGTTTTTCTTACAGTATGTTCTTTATCATAACAATTAGTCTGATAAGAAAGTAGATCACAATTATATTATTTCGAGTTCTCTGATATATACTAAAGGGTAACGAAATTAATTTGTGAGCAAAATGAACTTCTCTCTCAGCTACAGTGCGGCAGGCTGTCGTTCACAACGCTGCCAGTAAAAACTATCATTTACAGTATTATTTTATTCATTTTCATATTAAAGACTAGCAATACCCCGCGATGTCACTCGCGTAGATATCGGATCTCATGGCAGTGGAATGTCAACTAAGTCGGATTATAGATTTATTTTTGTTAGAAAAGCTTAACTCCACTTAGTTTTTAATTAGTTCCTTTCCGATTATTAGATAGACACATTCATAATCTAATTATTATACAGATTTTACCTTACAACCAATGTATATCTAGCTAATATATTCATAACATCATTTACGTAGAATGTCCGACATTAGTCAATTTAAAAATACTCTACAGGTATATTTTCTAAATTGGTCCAGTCATTTTTAGCTTGACTATTATATTTTGTTAAAAACAAACATTCAAAATGCAAAATTTTCTATAATGTTAAAATTTGTACTCTTTACATTGGAATTTTTAAATTCGTTACATCTTTTGAATGGAATGTCCGATGTTAATAATTTCAAAGGTATTTTACAGGTATTAACGCAGCAGTTGCGCTCCAATAGTCGTTGCGAGCGGACTGGTCGGCACTTGCATACGCTCGGTGTTATGACTCATAACGAGTCACCTATTGTTACCGTTGTGATAAGGGAGTGCCATTTCGTGGAACTTGAAACATTGTCGGTAATTTACCTATTCAGGTATTTATAACGGTCGGATTGGTTTTATTGGTTTTTGGAATCGTTATCTGTCTTTGTTAATTTTCATTGTTATACTATCTTGTTATTTCTTTCGGTTATTTGTTATCTGAATGCTTTGTTATTTTTATGTTTTTTTTTTGTTTTATTTTGTTTGTTTCGTGTTGGTTTAATGATTATTTGTTTGATTTGTGTCGCTCAATTCTAAAATTTGTTGACCATCTAATGGTGCTTGCCCCGTCATGTCCAACGGTGGTAATGCAATGAAAGGGACTTCTAGTTCCCGTAAAAGGGAGATAAATGTCTTTGTACAACCGGGTGAAGACAATGATCGCAATATGATGTCTGATTCCGATGTCTCTGTGCCATCTAGCAGAGCAAGCTCTGTATGCAAGGGTGAGAAGGTGGCGCGGAGGGGCCGAGGCACGGGGATCGCCCAAGCTAGGGCAGAACAACGTAGGCGCAGAGAGGAAGCGGAAGAGGCGGTTTTTAACAGGTTCCTTAGTGAAAGGGCTAAGCACCGTGGTACGACCGACTTAAATACAGATTCGGAGGATCTTACGGCGTCTGAGACACAAGCGGGAAGGGTTAGCCCTCGGCATTTAAATAATGGGGATTTGAAAGCTTTAGCTGGACAAAAACTCGCTAGCATCATCAAGGTGGTCCAAAAA